>BQNB010081482.1:0-29610 GCA_026074375.1 Tanacetum coccineum
ACCATTTGGAGACTCAGGTTTTATTGTTCCTGTATTTCCTCCTAGAGACGATCCGATTGCTTGTCTCAATAAAGCAATGGCTTTTCTAACAGTTGTAGCTTCTTTAAGGTTTCCTTTTACCAATAATCAGCTCAGAACTTCCTCTAATCTAAGAAACCAAGCCACTATTCAAGATGGTCGGGTTACCGTGCAACAACTTCAGGGGAGACAAGGGCAAAATTTATCTCGTACAACATATAAGGGCAATGCTACTAGTTCAAGGGGAAATACAACAAGTGGATAAGCTAGAGTTGTTAAATGCTACAACTGTCAAGGTGAAGGACATATGGCTAGACAATGCACTCAGCCAAATCGACCAAGGAATGCTGCATGGTATAAGGAGAAAGAAATGTTAGTAGAAGCTCAGGAAGCTGGACAAATATTGGATGAGGAGCAACTCGTATTTCTTGCAGATCTAAGAATTCTGACAGATCAAGCTTAGACAATCATCCCTCACAATGCTGCTTTCCAGACTGAGGATCTCGATACGTATGATTCAGACAGTGATGATCTCTCGACTGCACAAGCGGTTCTTATGGCCAACATTTCCAACTATGGTTCTGACATTATCTCAGAGGTACCTAATTTTGAAACCTATCTGAATGATATGGATAATCAAAGTGTGCATGCATTGCAGGATTTTGAACAAACACCAGTTATGGATTTTACAGATAATGAGATATCTAGTGATAGCAATATCATTCCATATTCTTAATATTTGCAAGAAACACAACAGGCAACTGTTCAAGATACTAATTTGCAGGCACAACAAGATTCAATGATTTTGTCTGTGATTGAACAAATGTCCGAACAAATGATTAATCATGTAAATAATTAGGAAAAGGCTAATAAGGAATAGAAAAATGAATCAATAACCGTTGAGTTAGAGAGATATAAGGAAAGGGTCAAAAATTTTGAACAACGTCTTAATATTGATTTAAGTACTCGTGAAAAGATGATTGATTCTCAAATGGATCATCATCTAATATGAGACAACTCCACACTCCATTTGAACACCTTGGTAGATGGACTAAGGATCATCCTATAGCAAATGTGATCGGTGATCCTTCTCGCTCTGTATCTACAAGGAAGCAACTTGAAACTGATGCCATGTGGTGTTAATTTGATGCCTTCCTTACTTTAGTAGAACCTAAGAACTTCAAACAAGTAATGACCGAACCGTCATGGATCGATGCAATGCAAGAAGAAATTCATGAATTTGAAAGACTTAAAGTTTAGGAATTGGTTCCGTGTCCAGATAACGTATTCTTGATCAAACTAAAATGGATTTATAAGGTCAAAACAGATGAATCTGGTTGGGTACTAAAGAATAAGGCTCGACTAGTTGCTCAATGATTCAGACAAGAAGAGGATATCGATTTCGAGGAATCATTTGCACCGGTTGCTAGAATAGAGGTCATTCGTATCTTCGTAGCAAATGCCACTCACAGGAATATGACAATCTACCAAATGGACGTCAAAACGACTTTCTTGAATGGTGAGCTCAAAGAAGAGGTCTATGTTTCTCAACCAGAAGGATTTGTTGATCAGGACAACCCATCGCATGTGTACAAGCTCAAAAGGCTCTTTACGGTTTAAAACAAGCACCATGTGCATGGTATGATATGCTGTCAAGCTTCCTCATCTCTCAACAATTTTCTAAAGGTGCAGTTGATCGAACACCCTTCATACGGCATGCTAGAAATGACATATTACTGGTACAAATTTATGTTGACGATATAATATTTGCATCATCTAATACTGCCATGTGTGATGAGTTTGCTAATCAGATGACCAATAAGTTCAAGATGTCGATGATGGGGCAAATGTCATTCTTTTTAGGATTACGAATATCTTAAAGTCCCAGAGGCATCTTTATAAACCAATCTAAATATGCTTCTGAAATTGTTAAAAAATATAGTTTGCATTCTACTGATTTTGTCGACACACCCATGATTAAAAATAAGAAACTGGATGAAGATCTACAAGGGAAACCAGTTGATGCTACACTTTACCATGGCATGATTGGATCCTTAATGTATCTTACATCCAGTAGACCTGACCTTAACCATGTTGTCTGCTTATGTGCCCGGTATCAGGCTAAGCCTACCAAAAAGCACTTACAAGCGGTGAAACGGATCTTTCAATACCTTAACAGAACCATTAGCATGGTTCTATGGTACTCGAAGGAGACCGATATGTCACTCACAGCTTATGCAGATGCCGATCACGCGGGGTGTCAGGACACTAGACGTAGTACATCGGGAAGCGCTCAGTTCTTAGGTGATAAACTTGCTAGCTGGTCGTCTAAGAAGCAAAAGAGCACTGCCATATCGAGTATATAGGCTAAATATATTGCCTTGTCTGGATGTTGCTCACAAATCCTATGGATGCGTTCACAACTAACAGACTATGGTTTTAAATTCAATAAGATTCCTCTGTACTGCGACAACAAGAGTGCGATTGCTTTATGCTGCAACAATGTTCAACATTCAAGAGCTAAGCACATCGATATTCGCTACCATTTCATAAAGGAGCAAGTGGAGAATGGAATCGTGGAGCTATACTTTATCCAGACTGAATACCAACTGGCTGACATCTTTACTAAACCGCTGCCTCGAGAGAGATTTAACTTCTTGATCGATAAGCTTGGTATGAGAAGCATGTCTCTAGAAACGTTGAAACGTCTGGCAGAGGAAACGGACGAGTGATGGTGGTAACTCATATCCTGTATATATGTACATATGAAAACATAAAAATCCAAAAATATTTTCCTTTTATAAAATTTTACAAAAACAAAAGAAAAAATTAAAAAAATCAGAAAAATATAAAAATATGTATCTCTGGCATGTCTTCTGAAAATCGATAACATTTACGGCCTTAGAAATGTCATTTAATAATGATATGAGGCTGTAAATGAAGTTCGAGCAGAAGTTTCAAATGTTTTCAAACCATGCCAAAATGGCTTGCTATTATTTCTGATAGTAACCCGGTCATCATCTTCCAGGCAAGTATATAGTCAAAAAGATAACTTGACCTCATAACGGGAATTAATTTTTTCGGGAATGAATTACTTTATATTCATTCAAAGGCTTGTGATTATTTTGCATCACAACCCATGATTCTTATAATCCGTAAGTGTACGTGTCAGTGCGCTTATGTGTCAAAATAAGAGAAATCTTATTTTCTTGGATGTTGATTTTCAAAATATAAAATAATCATCTTTCAGATTCATCAGATCATTTTTTTTCTAAGACAATTTTGAACCATTAAATAATGACTACAGCTTTTTTAATAGAAAATAGGTCATTATTTGAGGGGGAGAAACTGTCAAAATCATCTTCTTCATAATTAATAAGGTGTCAATCGGAAAAGGTTTTAATGGTGTCGGGTGAATAATTAAAGGGGAGTTGATAAATGTCAACTCAATCGGGCTTTATTTGATATATGTTTAATCTTATAGAGGTATTAATGCAATATGTGAATTTTTTTCTTGATTGACTAAACCTTAGGGGCTAGTTTTGCAATTTGGGAAACTTAGTTTTCCTTAGGGAAAGTTTAAAAGAAAATTAGAATCACCTTTAAACCTCAGGGGGCATTTATGCTAAATCTAAAAAGATTCTAACATAAACACTCCCTTCCCCGTCCTTGTTAAACACACGAACACAAACACATTCAAAAACCTTCTTCCTCTATTGCTAATTTTCAAAACCTTCAAGAATTCATTCGATCTTCACTCCAAGCTTAAGGTACACGTGTTTGAATGTTATAATACCCATATAACCTAACCAAACCTTGGAATGGTGCGTGAAAAACTCTAAAATCGACCTAAATTGAGACACCTTAAAAAGTGGATGAAACGTTAAATTGATAGAGGGGTTTTGGTCGCTTAGGGGTCTAGTTGCTGTACCCATACCAGTTTTTAATAGGGATAACTCATTCATGTGTTTTGCTCAATTCTTAATGTCGAAAATTATTGAAAATGGGTAAAAACTTGAAAAAGTTTATGGGTTTGGGTTGTGTACTGTTATAATGAATGTTTGAAGGCATTTGTGCGTCATTAAAATTGTTTGTATGATGCATCTTGTCTATTTTGGATTTTTCGTGTTCTCATGACTCGAACAAGTCAAAATTCAAGATTTTTGTGGTAAATTCATGTTGAAAAGATGTTAGAATGACTTATTGATGATGTATGTTCATGTTTAAATGATTATTGTAGCTTAAAAGGGTGTAAAATGTTTATGAAAAAGTTTGCATAGGCGAACTATACGCATAAAAATTTACTCAGGCGAACAATACATTAAACAGGCGAACAATACATTAGATTTTGTTCAGGCGAACAATACTTAGGAAATTGTTCAGGCGAACTATACAAGATTTATAACAGGCGAAGTATACATACATAGTTAAAACAGGCGAACTATACGTGCTTAATAATAACAAGCGAACTATACATACATAGGTATAACAGGCAAACTATACATGCATAGTTAGAACAGGCGAACTATACATAAATAATTAGAACAGGCGAACTATACATAAATAATTATAACAGGCGAACTACACTTGGGTGTATTACACAGGCGATTTATACACTCCCTATAGGCGAACTATACTTGATTTTTTTCTTGTAGATCTAATCTTGTTATCTTGGTAATCTATCTAATAATCCAGTCTAAGTTTAATTAATCCCTATCATGTCACTTTCTGATTGCCTTGATTTCAATATTTAGCCTATAGTTAAGGTGGTATATGAGTATGTGTGTTTCCTGTTTGCATGTGTATTAGCTCTTTGCATTGTTTGTATGTGTATCAACTCTTTGCCTAGTAATCGTTTGCCTATACCCTGTTGTAAATCCTGTCCTGCATCAATAATCGTGCATCTTGGTCTAAATTGTCTATCTGTTCCATATATATTTGGTTGTATATGAACTGTATGTGACAAATCTTAGTAGAATCATGTCTTCCATCACAGCTCAACAAACCAAGCTTGATCTTGAGCTTGTTCCTAAAGAAAACAGAATTGATATCAGAAAATGCAATGGAAGAATCCCTCGCGGGTTAACACTAAAAGAACCAACATTTCAAGTCATTCTAGATGCTATCGCTCTCACTCCATGCTATCCTGCATTTCTCATCACTGCGGATGTCCCTGAAGTGTATCTGCACCAGTTCTAGAATTCCGTATAAAAGCATGACACCTTTTACAGATTCAAGATTGACAAGAAGAAACGATTCAAGCTTACTTTGGAAGTCTTTAGAGATATCTTTCAGATTTGCCCAAGAGTACAGTGTAGAGAATTTGATCCCCTTCCTTCTAAAGAAGACACTGTGTCTTTCTTAAGAGAACTCGGTCATACTAGGGAGATCAATTCACTCAATTGAAGAAGAAATTTTGTCCTTTCTTAGAGATCTTGGTCCTACTGGGGATATCACTTCACTCAATTATGTTGTTGTCAATCAGATGCATCAACCTTGGAGAACTTTTGCTGCTGTTATTAACAAAAGCTTATCAGGAAAGACTAGTGGTCTTGACAAGCTTCGTCAAATCATTTGGGATGCAGATGAAGAAAGATAGTATTCCTGTCTGAATATATTGCAAGTATTCCTATCCAAGCAAGATAGTATTCCTGTCCAAGCAGATGAAGAACCTGTCTAGAAAGGAAAACGAGTTAAGAGATCTGCCAATAAATCTTCAACTACTCCAGCTGCAGGTATTGTCTTCAGAGAGACTCCAGTAAAGACTAAGTCTACAAGAAAGGAAAAGGTGGATGTTTTACGTGGTAACAGTTAATAAATCTGTTATCATAGAGGTAGCTTTGGCTGAAAAATCTCAGTTGAAAGAAGTAAGGAAAAAGAGCTTAAGGGAATTTCACAAGACACATCCTATTGGTTCTGGTACAGTTGCCTAAAAACCTCCAAGTGTTGAAAAGATCACTCCTACCGTCACAAGTGAAGGAACTGGTGATAAACCAGGGGTTCCCGATGTGACAGAAGATGACTCTACTGAGAGTGAATCTGAGTCTTGGGGTAATGATGAAGACGACAGCAACAACGAACAAGAGGCAAGTGATGAAGGCAGTGGACAGGAGAATGAAAGTGAAGAGCAAGAATCTGATTCAGAGCAAGATGAAGAATCTGATGATGATAATCAAGAAGAGGAGGAAGTTGATCAAGAAAATGAATCTGAAGATGATGAGATTGAAAGTGATGAAGATAAGGGAATGGATGATACTACCGACCAATTTGATGATGATGTAGACGCTAGATTGGAAGAACCCACTCAGACTGGTAAAGAGATTGTTCAAGGTAAAGGTGCTGATGTTGAAATGGATGAAGCTCAACAAGGGAATGAAAATTTAGAGACTACTCAAGAACAAGTTGTTGACGATGCTCATGTGACAATTACTACTGTTACGAAGAAGACTGAAGTTCCTGTTACTAGTTCTTCTCGCTCATCCGACTTGGCATCAAAATTCCTAAATTTTTCAGATATCCCTCAAACTGATGCAGAAATAGTTTCTCCACTAGATGTTCATGTCCACCATGAAGTCCCAAGAACTCAGGCACCCACTCTTCTTACAATACCAGTTTCTGTTATCACTGAATCATCACCTGTATTCACAAACATTCCTCAATCATCACAAACCTTCACTCCTCCACCAATACTAACAACACCCACTCCACCGCCGACAATTGAAACTACAAATCCTCTATCAACACTTCCTGACTTCGCATCAGTCTTTCGATTCAACGATAGAATAACAACATTGGAAAAAGAAGTTGCTGAAATTAAAAAGGACCCTCTACACACTCAAGTGACATCTTTAGTTGATGAACATTTAGACACAAGGTTGGGAGAAACCAGAGAAGAATTCATGAACTTCCTTTCAGAGTCTCTCACGGCAAGAATCAAAGAGCAAGTAAAGGATCAGCTGCCTCAGATTCTGCCCAAGGAAGTGTCTAACTTCGCTCCACCTGTGATCGAAAAGTTGATTAAAGAATCACGTGATGAAGTTACTCTAGCAAAGGTGTCTTCTCAACCACAATCTACTTATGAGGCTGCTTCTACACTTACTGAATTTGAGTTAAAGAAGATTCTTCTCGACAAGATGGAGAAAAGTGAGTCATATCTGACGGCTCCCGAACACCGAGATTGCTATGATGGTTTGAAAAAATCTTACGCTCTCGACAAAGATTTCTTCTTCTCTTATGATGTGTATTCATTAAAGCGTGGCCGAAAAGACAAGGATAAAGATGAAGACCCTTCCGCTGGATCAAATCGAGGGTTGAAGAAGAGAAAGCTAAGCAAAGATGCAGAACCAACCATTGAGCCGAAAAAGAAAGATTCAACGTCTGGCTCTTCCAAAGGCACCAAGTCTCAACCGAGGTCTTCTGGAAAGTCTGTTCAATCAGAGGAACCAGTGTTTGAGGTTGCAGACTTAGACATGCCACATGATCAAGAAGGGAACATGGGTGATAATGAAGATGAACCAAGGAAAGAGACTGCATCTAGACGTGACTGGTTCAAGAAACCTACACAACCTCAAGAACCCACTGACCCTGACTGGAATATTAGCAAGACTACTCAGGAAGGACCAACCCAAAATTGGTTGATGACTCTAGCAGCTTCTACTTCTACTGATAAATCTTTAAAGGACTTTGATGAATTGATGAGCACTTTAATAGACTTCTCTGGATACATCTTAAATGGGCTGAAAATTGAGAATTTAACTCAAGAAATCTTGCTAGGACCAGCATTCAGACTACTCAAAGGTACCCGCTCTTAATTATGCTGAATTAGAATATGACTTTGAAGAATGCTATAAGGCTCTTTCAGAAAAGCTTGATTAGGAAAATCCTGAAGGCGGTGACTATCCTTTTGATCTTTCCAAACCCCTTCCTTTGATCACGCTTGGAAAACGTCAAAGAGTTACCATTTGACTTTTCATCAATATTATCTCAAATTCTACCAAGGAGGAAAAAAATTTTTGACTAAGACATACACGAGTCTACTACAAGACAGAAGGGCCGCTAAGTATGATATACCAAGCATTGAAGCATGGTTCCAACATTGGTGTCTGTTAAAGTTGCTTATGACTAGTTATGAATTATGGTGGTATCTCACATTGAAAGACAACAACGTAAGTCTTCTATGCATTATGCAAGAGGGATACAATCAAGAGGAGAATGTATCATTCATACAAACGTTTTTTATTCTGGCAGGTCACTCATGTCATGGTTTATGAGGAAACCTAGATACGGGTTATTGGAAGAGATTGTAGTAAGAAGAGCTGATAACGTATTATACAGATTTAAGGAAGGTGACTTTCTACGACTTCAGATCAATGATATCAAAGATATGTTAATTCTTGTGGTTTAGAATTGGCTCATAAATCTTTCAGGAGATGATGTTGCTGACTTCGTAATAGCCCTAAGAATGTTCACTAGAAGTCTGGTTATTTAGAGGCGAGTCGAGGATCTTCAACTTGGAGTTAAAAGTTATCAAAAGAAGATCAACGTCACCAAGCCTGATACCACAAGACCAGATCTCAAAAAAAGGCACCCATACACTCCATACAAAGACCCTCAAGGATTCATTTATGTCGACGACTACAAGAGGAACAGATTGATGCGCTTCGACGAACTGTACAAGTTCAGTGATGACACGTTAACCAGGCTTCTTTCTTCGCTCGAAGACATAACCAAGAATATCGACATGCAGACTTGCCTTAGAGATGATGGAGCAAATTTAGATAAGAAAAAGAGGCATTCATGATCAGAAGGAAATCAACAAGCTGCTAAAGGAAGGTGGACGGATGAGTGTTTGGAGGAATTTGGTTGGTGGTAGACTCTATGGAAATGACCTCAGACTGCTGTAAAGAACAATATGACTTAGTCATATTGTGTTCATATCTCAAAGGTCATTTCGTACATCATAAACTTGTGAATTTGTATATATGTAATGTAGACTTATGGTGAAAATAAGGTGTGATTGGGTATAAAAATTCTTCAAGAATTTCTATAGTAATTCAAAAATTTTCATTATTTATTGATACTCAGCACTGTCTTATATACCTCATAAACTTGTAGGGAGGGAGCATTAAATGTTCCTAATAGTTTGGATTATGTAGCATTTGTCCTATGAACGTTTAATCAATTGATATCCAAAGATACAAGGGATTAAATCTTTTTAGATAAGGGGGAAAGAAAATATGATTAATACTGAATAATTACCACATTGGACATGTGATCATTGAAAATGGATTAATGCTCACTCCAATCTTTGCATTTATTCGATTTGGTGCACATGTTAAGGGGGAGGTTTTTAGTGATGATGAAAATACTCTTAAAGTGTAAATCTTTTGATATTTATATCAAACACTTTGATTGAATTTTTTTCAATGATTTTGGTTTTGATTATGATGGAATACCCTAAAGACCGACCATGTACTTAAATTTATGGAAGTTATAAGTGGTAGGCATAAGTATTCAAAATCCCATGATCCAACTGACGGATGGATCTACCCAACGATATCACTAGTTAGTGTAGATAGTTCCATTGGTAAGATAAAAAGGAGTAAAGTGAGAATCAGGAATAATGCCGACTGAGATGGAGCTACATAGGAAACAAACCCACAAGGTGTTAGTTATGAAGTTCTTGGTATGCATTGAAGGGGCTTGAAGAATGATAAAAGAAATGTAAGGATTAGGGTGAAAGAAAGAAGCCCTCTATACACTTAGGCAGAAACCTGGCCAATACTTTAATTTGTCGAAACTAAGGTTGTTGTATGACATTAAAGGACAGTCATGGACCCAGTGACGCTATACACAACCCTCCCTAGCCACTCATGGTCTCTCAAAAGACTCTTATTTTCTTTTCTAAGAGATACTAAGATTTCCATTTACTTTCTACTCCGAGTCTTTAGTTAGATTGATATGAAAGGGTGGCAGTCTGCTCCAGCCCTCTCGATCAACTAAAATAACAAAGTGGCACTTATTGATGTCTAGAGCCAAAAAGATCATCCATAAATTATTAAGGACACTTGTCAAATTATGCTTGCATTGTCACACATGTAAATAACAAGTTAAACATATTAAGAGTCCTACGCATTTATCCTTGTGATTTTGCCTGAAACATCCGAGTAGATCTTCATTCACTATGAAGATGGAAACCTACTTGAGCAACATTAAACAAGCTATTGTTTAGGTTACTTGTTCGATTTATATGAATCAAACTCGTGAATAACTAGAAAGAAATGAATGGTGCGATTTATAGGAATCAAACTTGTCCAGGTTATGAATTGAGCTTGATGATAAATTTTGAAATAATTAACACTCTCGAGGTGTCACAAAACCACTTTTACAAGTGACACGTCGATTGATTTTCAAAATAAATTTTTTATTTTTCAATCAGTGAGATAGTAACTGTCTGGTTCACTCTTATCGTGATGTCTGCCTTTGAGACAGTTCTCGATAATAGAGAATGCTGGAGTTTGATTATCTGATACATTATTTGTTAGAAGTTTTGATATTCAGCTGGAAAGATCCTCATGGATTCAGATGTTACTTCCATAACAACCATGGGGAAAGACAAAGCCATATTCGTTCCCCCGCTTTATTCGCTAAATGTTTTATGATGATATTTAAAGATGGAGGTGAAGGTACTGTATTCCAGTACTCACAAGATTCATAGCACGATGCTCAGACACGACCAACAGAATATATAAGACCTCAAGGAAGCTCTAAGTATATGTTTCAAGACTTTCGCTAATACTCTGATACCGTGATGTCCTTCTTTGAAAGCAACAAAGTGTTAAAGTTAAGAATTCAAGAAAGATGCATTATTAAAAGCTTTTCAAGATTATCAAATCAAGAAAGGTATGAGCATGTCGGTCCAGAAGTTACAAGTTTACGAGATGGAAAAGTTTACAAGATGGCAAAACAAGATTATGCTTGGTTGATAATCTCAAGGTGTTCAAGATTACATTCTAGCCAAGATAAAGGAACAAGCTCACATCAAAAGTCAATGATCACTACATCAAATCATAAGTTAATGATTGAAGTTAATGACTTACCAGCTCATAGAGCCGGAAGTAAAAAGGCTAGTATGTAAGTTTAAATTTTGTAAATTGGAAGGGTTTGACTCCCCCTTAGGGGGAGATTGTTAGAAATACAAAAAAGTGTCAGTCACTTCCAATATAGATAGTCGTAGCTCGTAGTAAGTTGTAAGGTTAAGTTAGAAAGCTAACCGGGCTCAAGGCCCATGGATAAGCCCACTAAGGGTCCATGGCCGGCTAATGTAAGGCATATATAAACCCTCTCCACACATGGAGAGGGTGTTGGTTGTTCATTTGTCATATTTTCACTAAGCTAATATTATCATTTTACTTTCTCTCTCTAAGTGTTCATCTAACCATCTCTTTCTCTCTCTAAAACTCTAAGTGAATCATTCCATTCTTGTGTTAAGATATTCTACAGATGAACTTCGAACTGCTTTCATTAGCCGATTCTTTCCTCCAGCTCTTTTCGACTGACTCCTCAGAGAAATATGTGCCTTTTCTCAACATGAAAATGAATCTTTGATCGATGCTTGGCTTCGTATGAAAGAAATGCTCCGAAACTGCCATGGTCATAATCTGTCCAAAGGTAATATTATCAAAATCTTCTATCATGTCTCAGCAAATAATCCCTAAGAAGTTTTGAAGCGAGCTGATGGTATTTCCTCTATAAAACACTAATCAAAGCTTATCAGCTTCTCGAAGATAAAGTCTTACTTCAACTTGATGGGACTAAAAATCAAAAAACCCAACTTCATCTCTTAAGAAAAACTATTGCTTTCACGGATGAAAGTAGCAGCAATACCGATACTGACAAAATTATGGCTAGAATAGATGCGATGACTATAAACAATGGTTCTATGCTCAGGAAAAGAACTCCAATCGCGTGCTACAATAACCAACACTAATCTTGATGATGATGACATTACCTATTTCCCGTGAAGAAGAAGCCTAAATTCATGCAAAACTTTCCGTAAGACTCGTTTATTTACAAGGATTTACCGCGACTCGAGACTCGAGAATTGCGAGTTATTGGCGTTTCAAAGCGGACGGATTGATTATAATGCTCGAGACAACTACACGATCCAATTACGAATGATAAACCATACGATCTTCTGAAACAATTTAAACGGATTTCATGAGAGTTTCAGCTTATTACAACACTGATTTTGTCAAATAAACATTCTATTGGACTCAAATCAACTGAAACAGTCAGCCAAAATCATCAAGCTTTAATCCAGAATCTTGAAACTAAGTTTGACAGACTTGCTGACAAGCAATCTGGTCGACCTTTTGGATCTCTTCCTAGCAACACTCAACAAAACACGAATGTACTTGATTATGTTAGGCAATTCTATAGCTTAAACAACCGCCGCAAGCTCATAACGAGCATGTGAATGTTGTATTCACAAGAAGTGGTAAAACCTACAATCCAATAGAAAACCCAAATGAAGAACAAAACAAAAACCAAAAAAACCCTATCAACTTGATAGTGATGATAAAAGACGATGAACCTACACCACTAATCTAAAGACTCAAACCCAGAAGAAACCAGTTTTAATAAACACATTACCCAAACCATACAAACCAAAAATTCCGTATCCTCAACGCCTTAGAAAAGAAAAAATGGAAGCCCAATACGGAAAATTCCTCGACATGATCTGAGCCATCCGATCTTTATACCTTCTTGTCGAAGTCTTTTAGCCGGAGGTTTGCATAACTACGGAAAATTTCTCAAAGAACTCATAAGCAACAAGCATAAAATCGAACAAATTTATGCCGCTTTCCTTAGCGACGAAAGTTCAGCAATGATCCAGAATAAAGTTCCACAAAAACTTGGAGACCCCGAAAGTTTCCTTATTCCATGTAATTTTAACAAAACTTTTTCGTGTAATGCTTTAGCCGATCTTGGTGCTAGCATTAACCTTATGCCATATTCCTTGTATGCGAAACTATCTCTCAAAACTCTTAAACCTACCAAATAAGCGTCAGATAGTTGACTGATCGTTCTCATTCCCTATTGGAATTAGCTGAAATATGCTCGTTAAAGTGGTAATATTTACTTTTCTGCCGGATTTCGTCTATTCTCGAAATGGAAGAGACAGTAATTGTTCCCTATCTTGGGACGACCCTTTTTCTTCACACTGTTGATGCAGTTATTCGAGTTAAACAGAAACAACTCAATCTTGGAGTTAGGACTGAATGAATGATCTTTAATATCGACTCTGCGATGAAACACTCTTACTCAAATGATGATAGCTGTTTTAGTATCGATGTTATCAATGAAATTTTAGAAGAAGATTTCGACGCCCTTCTATATGAAGGAAGCAAAATCCTCCATTCCTCGAAGGAACTTCTCGTATGAATGAAGAATTTTTTTTTAACTTTAATGAATTCATAGCATAATGGCTGAGATGAAATTCTGAATTAGAATCCTATACAGAGAACCTGCATTCGTAAAAAAATCACCGATAAACATAAATTTATAAACTTAAAAAACATCCCTTGAGAACCTCCAACGGATCTTGAACTCAAATTCTTCCTGATTAACTTGGAATATCTATTCTTGATGAACAATCCTTTTCTCATGATCATCATATATCTTATTATCTGCTCAAACAATGCAAACTTGTATTCGCATCCTTACAAAACACAAGGAAGCTTTTGCAGGGAAAACGACTGACATTCCTGGGGTCTGCCCATCATTCTGCAGCATAAGATACAACTTCTGGGATGCAGAAACCCGTTTGTCCAAAACAAAGAAGTGATCCAAATATTCAAGAAAGTAGTTAAGAAAGAAATCGTGAATGAAACTTCTTGGATTACCGATAAATTTATCCACTTGCCGATAGTCGTTGGGTTAGTCCTAATCAACTGTATACCAAAGGAAAGAAAGTATCACAGGTTGGTGATCACAAAACAAAAATGATGACTTGTTTCCCCAACAAGAACCGTTCGGGTTGGCGGTATGCACGTTTATCGTAAACTCAATGAGAGAATCAAGACACAAAGATCATTTCCCTTTGCCGTTTATGATCAAATATTAGAAAGACTCACAGGAAATAATTATTTCTGTTTCCTCGATGGTTTTGTATGGATATTTTCAAATTCTTGTCAATCCCTATTCATCAAGAAAAAACAACATTTCACATGTCCTTTCGGAACATACGCCTTATAGGCGGAATGCATTTTGGACTATCGCATTGCCCCAAACACATTCCAAAGGTTGCATGCTAGCATCTTTCACGATGATTGAGAATCCGTAGACGTATTCATGGTTGATTTCTCGTCTTTGGAAACTCTTTTTGACAAATGCCTAAAACAATCTCGATTAAAATGCTGCTCCAGTCTTGTAAAGATGATCATCTTTGTCCTTAAGTTGGGAAAATGTCACTTCATGGTCAAGATGAATTGTGTTGGACAAAAGGTATCATAGCGCATGTCTTGAAGACAACAAAGCAAAAAGCGAGTTAATCGTAAAAACTTCCGCCCCATCTAAAATCAATGGTGTAGAAGCTTTCTTGGACATGCCTCGGTTTTTTATCGAAGATTCATAAAAGATTTCTTGAAAATGCTTCGACCATAACTAACGTTGCTTGAAAAAGATACTCCTTTTGATTTCGATGACGAATGTAAAAAAGAATTCATATTTATTAAAAAGAGAAAATCAACCATGTGCTCTTGTGTGTGATCGTCGAAGCCCAAATGAATCTTCCGTTTGAATTATGTGTGACTGCAAAGTGTATTTCGCAGTTGAGTTGTCATAGAGTCAAAAAGATGTGTAAAATTTTCCCCCGATCTATTTCGCAAGTAAAACTCTTAATCTAGCTCAACAAAAATACACTGTAACCGAACAAGAACTTATGGCTGTAGTTTTTGCATACAATAAATTCAGATCCTATCTTATTCTATCAAAAACCATTGTTCACACCGATCATTTAGCTCTTAAGCATTTATTCGAAAAACAAGATGCAAAACCCCGTCTTATTCGATGGATTTTACTCTTACAAGAATTTGACATAGAAATCAAGGATAGAAAAGGAACAGAAAATGTTGCTGCTGACCATTTGTCCCGAATTGAAAATGACGAGTCAAGTGATGACAGTGATGTTGATGATAACTTTCCTGGAGAGACCCTTATGGAATATGAAATAAAAAGTATGAAAACCATGGTTCACAGACTTTGCAAACTATTTGGTGGCTGAAGTTATACCGAAATGGATGACGTATCAACAAAAGAACAAATTCTTCTCCGACCTCAAACATTACTTCTGGGAGGAACCTTACCTTTTTCAAAGTATGTTCTGACGGAATAATCAGACTCTGTGTATCCAGATAAGAAACCCGAACAATTTTAGATCAATGCCACCACGGACTAACCGGTGGACATTATGGACCAAACGTAACCGCTAAGAAGGTCCCAAACTCAGGTTTTTACTGGCCAAAAATTATTAAAGAAGCTCATACTCTAGTTTAACTTTGTGAAGCATGCCAAAAGACAAGAAATATATCGAAACATGATGAGATGCCCTTAAACAACATTCAAGTATGTGAAATTTTCGATATATGGGGTATTGATTTTATAGGACCATTCCTAAAATCACATAAGTTTGAATACATTCTAGTCGCTGTTGATTACGTATCTAAATGGGCCGAAGCTCAAGCTTTACAAAATGATGATGCCCGAGTGGGTATACCGTCATTAAGGAAATATTTTGCCGTTTCGAAATGGCCAAAGCTCTAATCATGCTGACCGATGGGTACTCACTTTGACAAAATATAATGGAAAAAACGATGAAGAGATATGGAGTTAACCCATCCCCATTTCATACATCATATCACCTCAAACTATGTGGTCAGTTAAAAACCGAACAAAGCTCTTAAAAAGAAATTCTGGAATAACTATTGTTAAATACATCCTGCTATTTGGTCAAGAAAACTTGATGACGCTCTGTGGGCTTTTCGCACTGCTTACAAAACACCTACCGGTACAACACCCTATAAACTTATATATGGAAAGAACTGCCACTTACCATTTGAAATTGAAACACGGCATACTGGGGCTTGAAGATTAACCCAGACCTCATTGCTGCTGGATTGAAAAAATAATGCTCCAGTTACATGAACTAGGAAATTTAGACATCAAGCCTATGAATCTCTGATTATTACAAGGCTAGAATAAAAGTCTGGCATGATAGAAAACTTCGAATGAGAAAAGAATATAACATGGAAACAAGGTTCTGCTCTTTCACTCAAAGTATAAATTTAGATAGCCGAAACTCAGATCCTGTTGGCTAGGACCATACGTAGTAAAATATCAATATTCGTCTAGATATGTTGAACTATATGGTAAAGATGGAAAAACATTTATTGTTAATAGCCGTTGACTCAAACTATATCATGAAGAAGAAGATTATAATAACCAAAGGGAAGCAGTTACTCCCTTCTTTTCTAAAGATTGACTCACCAAGTTCAAGTCTAGCTAACGACTCTCTTAAAAATTAAGCGCTTCTCGGGAGGCAACCCGTGCTTCACTTAAGTGTGGAGGAGTCCCTCCTCCATTCTTTTTTCATATCCTTTATTTATTTTCTATATAAAAAAAATAACAAAAATATTTTCTTTTTGTGTGTTTTTTGTATTCACTTGTATGCAGGTGATATAGCTTAAAGACTTTGGAAAATTATGAAGTCTGCTCAAGAATAGCTCTCTCGCAGCTATATATCTATATGCCCCGGGAAGTACCACTTTCCCTATTTTATCTCTATTATCAGTTTTCACATTGAGGGCAATGTTCAACTTAAGTGTGAAGGGAAGCCAAATAGGAAAAATTAATCTTATCCCTCCATGTTTGCCCTGTTAAAATTTTCTAAAAAAAATCAAAATTTATATATATGCTTTTAAAAATTAAAAAATGCTCTTAGTAAGGAAAATCCAAATGGATTGACACTATAGCTAGCACAACATAGTCCACTAAATTGTAAGAATTATAAGCCTCTAGAATATTCGGGTACCCACTTTTGGTGCCTATGATAATTGATGCCTTTAGCTTGTTCAAGTTAAGGAGTGAGCAATCATATGTATATATTCCATCATTATGGATGTGTATATGTGGTTTTGTCGCCTTTTCTGGAGCAATGGTATTGGTTGATCATTATATTTGAGAGAGCCGGTAATTTAGAAGCTCTAGAACTTGTGCTTGATCATCATTTACTAGACCGAAACCTGATTAATCATATGATATGAATTCCGCAAGTCCCTATTCTTGCAAGTGCTCCCTTTTGTGCTAAATTGCTAAAAGTCCTAAATAAAGAAGTTAAAGTTAAAAGAAGAAGTTCTGTGCCAAGCCTTAGTTATTGATATATGGTAAAAATGAGAAGAAAATTATATGAGTAGTTCAAATAAAGGCTTAAGTTCCGGCACATGAAGATTAGTATATGCTTTTGCATCAACATCAAAGTTCCGCCCTTCAGTAAGGTTTATGTATCAAGTACAAGCTTATGGTAGCTGTCTAGATTATGTCTATGCGAATTGAGTGTTTTCACAAAAATATATAAACCCTATTTGAGTGGCTGAGTGAATTTTTAAATCAAACACATTTCCTTACGAGGTGCTATGTTATATGTCAATACCCAGAAAAGTTACTAAACCTGTAAACACTTATAAATCCAAATTTCTCCACGTCTACGATAAAATGATCTTGGTTTTCTGCTTTTATTGCTTTGAGGGCAAGCAAAGTAATGTTTCTAAGTGTGGAGGGATTGATAATGCCGATTCACCATTAATTGCGACGATAGTAAAATCACATGAGCTTTGACTACTAATATACATTCCCATTTGCAATGTGCAAATTTCCAACCGCACCAAAGATAGAAAATGACACAAGACTCCGGGAAATACAAACTTTATACTTTAAGCAACTAGCAACTGTAAATTAAACTTAATCTAATAGGGTAGGTTAAGGTGTAATGGTGTAACGAAACAAATAATTGGTGTAAGTTCCTAAACAATTGGCTCTACGGGTTGGTCTAGTGGATCTTCACTCTAAAGGCGAGAGTGGAAAAGGGTTTAACGGGAGGTTAACTAACCGGTGTAGTTAGTTAATAAACAACATGGAAAGGCGATTTGGGTGTAATCCTAAAAATTTACCAATACAAACAAGTTACTCCAATTAAATCCATAATACTCATCACTGTGGTCTCGAGTGATATATCAGGCCAAGTTCTAAAGTCTACTACATCACCGGCACACTTATATTTTTGTAGAATCTAGGTAAACATTTAGAAACGGAAAGGCTAAGTTCTTACAATTTCTGATAAGTGTTGTTATGTGCGGGTTATGTAACATGTAATTTTCACAAAATTATGCTTGTAAAAATTTTAAATTTGAGCATATAATAAAAATAAAGACTGATAACGTCCAGACAATCAATACGCCGTATGATATGGAGCGAATACGGTGTATTAATGTCTGGGAAGACAGACTCAATAAAAATTAAAAATACATTTCGGGTTGTCTTCCGGCAAGCACTTTTGTTTACAGAAAAGTCTTTAAGTTAGACTTGCCCCAATTTACTCCCATCCTTATAAAACAATTTAGGGTCGAACGGGATGCCAAACGACACATACAAATTCTTGATTAGGAAAATGAATGACATCCCTTTGATAATATAATTACAAGTCATGATATTAACATTTAATTCCTTGATTAAAATTTTAGTTTTGAAAATTTTATTAGATGTATCATGACTTGTTTCTAAAAGCTTATTTGACTCATGTGCATAAGCACCAACATCCGTATTTATTACAATATCCCCTGAAGAGTGTTTGATATCGATTTTTACATCATCATTGTCCTTATCTGATTTTAAATCATGAGGATAATTTACGTTAAAAGGAAATTAATCATTAAAGTATAAAACATTTCGTTCCTCTTCATCACATTTATACAATGTGTTTCTTCATTCAAATCAAATTCATTGATATGTTAAGGAATTACAACAGGTTCAGTTGAGAAATCTGATTTAGACGTTAGAGCATCATTGTAAACAATGGCTAGAAATTCATTCTCAATATTATTAAAGTAGTCTAAATCATCAAAATAACTGACCGTGGGCTCGGGTTATGGAAGCAAAGGCATATTGACTTTATCATTATCATTTTCTGAATCCATTTTTAAATCGTTGGCAGAAATTAATTTGTAAGAAAATGAATTTTTGTCAAAAATTATCGTGCAATCTTCATCGTCGGATTCGTCAAACGATATTCTAAAGTCAGTTTGATTGTCGTTAAGAGAACTTACCGTTGGCTCACATGAGAGTGCTGCTTTAGATGTTAACATGTCATTTAAGACTATAGTTGGGAATTCAGTTTCAACATATCCGAGATCGTAAATGTCTTTATTATCCCAAATCTTACCATATGTAGTAGTTTCCCAGTTATACACCTTACCACGCCTATGAGCTTTTTCTTCCTCGAGCCTAATATACTCTTCCATAGTAATGTTGGGGTTGTCCATTGTGACCTGTAATAAATTCGCTAGGAAAAAAGAAAACAGTCGAAATATCTTAATACGCCGTATTCATAAACTGATATGATCGTTTGTTAAAGATCGAATACGCAATTGGACCAAAATTGATATGCCGATATCAATTGTAGTGGATACGCCGTATCGGGTTATCGACCAGAACAACATATCAAGAAAACAATTAAAATATTCACAAACAACTAATCTAAAATATACAAGCAATAATACACAAATATACAGATTATACCCAAAGACTAAGCGCGAAATTGAACACGAGCAGAGATCTAATTACACTACTGGGCCTAAGTTAGATATAATCTAATGTAAAGACCAAAATATTAAATAAAAATAAGATAATTTTCACGGACACTAACAACGCGCCAAAAACTCTGATGTGTGTCGTAGTGTGATATATATTTATGATTTCAATTTTACAAAGAGTTCTAATTGTGCCGACTAAACCGAGAAAAACACACTATTAACGGGGGGCAGTGTAATGGTCATGGTAGATTCAGGTAAGTATGTGTCGAACACTCAAAGCGAGGTTAAGAAACGTAACAATTTATTATACTTTGGTTATCTAATCCTAATCTAAACCAAATGTTAGTCCTATGTAGTCCCTAATCCTAATCTAATGCATAAAAGGTTTTTCAGCCTGAGAGACGTGGTACACGGTTTGTGGTGACTAAGAACCAGCAGTTCAAGTCACTTTTAACCATAAAAAGCAAACAAACCTAATATCACGAGAGCGGTCCCTAGCAAGGCGCGATCGATACAAAAAACTGTATTAGCACCATTATAATGGATCGATAGACACTGATTGGTAGGTTTTGTTGTATAAGTGCAGATGAATTCTGACGTCAATCAGAAGTTCATATCATTCTTAGACTTAGGTGTTACTTCTTCCTAAGACCTAGACACATTAATTTTGTCACAATTAAAGCATCAACATAAAGCATCCTTATTTGCTGATTATAATCTATCTTAGGGATTAAAGCAATGGTGATCTTGTTAAACCCTAGCTCATAGAGACTTTACCCACTTACTGTTTAATGGCAATTTATTACACTAGTAGTCCACTTGTCCAACTATCCAATGGAATTAGAACGTTATTTGTTGAATTATCTAGGTTCACCTTTTAGTCAACATGATCAATAAACCATTGGCAGTATCCAATTAACTAGTTAAGCCTGAAGTATATCCTAGACACAGATTTAGAAGGACAATATTTGTGATCCTATTATTATAGATGTATAAATTACTATATGAAGAGTTATCCCGGCATCTAGATTACTTGGTCCGTATCACTAGATCCGGTCGAATGATAGGTCGCATACAAAAGCGCGTAAACAAGTATCATGCGATAAACATAAACAAGCATGCAACGATAAATCAAGAAATCGAGATAAACGAATACCAAACATTCAAATCTTCATAATAATGGCTAATACCCGAAGGTATTCGCCTTCAAACGTCATAATAAATATAAGTAGCAATAATTTATCCAAGGTAAACTAACTGAGTTAACAAATGATACCAAAAACTGAACGATTACTAAAGTATATGGAATTACACGTTGTCTCAATGGAATTGAGAACTTTGCTTGACCTCTTTTTCTCTTTTTCCCTTTTGAAAATCGACTTTTGTAGTTTAGGTATCGAGAATATGATTTAGCACACCTAAAACTCGTTTTTGAGTTTTGTATTTATAGGGTCTGGAGTCGGTCTCGATACGGCGTATCTAAGGGATTGGATACGGCGTATCGAGGTTTCTTGGAGTAGGGACCACGATTGATATCTTCTAGAATCTTCATATATTATATCTTGGATACATCGTATAGCCTTCTTCTGGATACGGCGTATTGAGCTTTATTCTTTCGTGGCTTTTGGTGAGTGCAGGCACGGATACGCTGTATCTTCTTTTTTGGATATGGCGTATTGGATGTCAGAATCATTAATCTTCAAAATATATTCGTTTAAGCTCTAGAATGCACGCCTTTTGCTAAGTTTCACCAAATACTCCATAATTACTGCAATTCTTAAATATAAACGATTAAGTAACAATTCTTTGTAATAATTATACAAAATGGGTCAATATCATGGGATAAATGATGCTATAAAAGTGACGTTATTTGATGTCATCAAAAACAAACCGATGATCTTAAAAGAAGGCTTGCGAAAAACAATGAAGCCAAAATGGTTATTTACAATGCTTTGCCAAGAAAAGAATATGAAAGAATTTTTATATGCAATACGGCAAAAGAAATTTGGAAAACTTTGTTAATCACCCATCAAGTTAATAGCCAAGTCAAAGATAATAAGATCGACCTTTTGGTTCAACAATATGAACAATTTGTTATTTCTAAAGACGAATCTATAGATAGTGCTTTTTCTAGATTAATACTATTATTACTAGTCTTAAAACTCTTGATGGAGGTTATTCTAGCAAGAACTATGTTAGGACGTTTCTTAGGGCTCTACATCCTAAATGGAGAGCAAAGGTCACGACGATTGAAGAGTCAAAAGACTCAACGTCACTATCTCTTGATGAACTTATCAGGAACCTCAAAGTTTATGAAATGATCATCAAGAAAGATTCTGAAATAGTCAAAGAAAAAGTTGAAAGGAAATCTCTTGCTTTAAAGGCTAAGAAAGAATCTAGTGATGAAGAGTGTTCGACTTCCGGTAGTGAAGACGAAGAGTACGCCATGGTGGTAAGAGACTTCAAGAAGTTCTTCAAAAGAAGAGGAAGATTTGTTAGACAACTAAGGAACGATAAAAAGATTAAAACCCATGTTTAATGATTAGAAAAGGGAATATACATTGTTGTTTAAATCAAAAATTACGATACATATAGATTAAGTCTAAATTACAATGTTGCTAGGAACTTTTTCTCCGACCGTTACCATGGATAAAGACACACGACTATTTACGAAGTCTTTATCATAGATCCAAAACAAAAACTAAGTTGGGTCTCCGTAAACGTCAAAGTCCATTCATCCCAAACTTTATTATACTTTACAAGGGCAAGTGGGTTATCTTCTCTTTATACATATATTTACATCGTTGATTTGTATCAACATTAATCGATCCTTGTCGTGATTCCTTTGGTAGTTGTGAAAAACGATTATCTTTCAAACTTTCCTTCTCTTTTTTATTGCATTTTTTTAACTTTTTTGATTTTTTTTTTTTGTTGCTAACACTATTACTGAAACTCGGTTTATGTAGTTCGCCATCTTCTACGATCATAATAATTTCGGACAATTCTTCGGTAATTCTTAATTCTGTTCGGACGTACCATTAATTTGATGGTAGTAAAATTACTTGACTTTTGACTATAATATGCATTCCTTTCCCCCATTTGGATGTGACAAATTCTTCAACGTACAATAATAGACGACAAGACTCGGGAATATAAACTTTACACTTTAAGTACTAGACAATGTAAAATAAACTTTACTAACAGTGGTAGGCTAGGTGTAAAGTGTAAACGAACAAATAATTGGTGTGTTACTAAAGGAATGCTCTACGGGTTGTTCTAGGGGTATCTTACTCTTAAATGAGAGTAAAACAAAGGGTTTAAACGGGGTGGGTTAACTAACCAGTGTAGTTAGTTAATAAGCAACATGTAAAGGCGATTTGGGTGTAATACTAAAATTTACCAATTTAAACAAGTTACTCCCATCTAATCCATAGTACTCATTATTGCATAGTGGGGGGGGGCGGGGGAGGGGAGGTCTCGAAGAGTAGATATACAGCCAGTTCTAAGTCTATAAATCACCGCACGACTCAAATTTTTGTGAATTTGGGTAAAAATTTAGAAACGATAATGGTTAATTTTTCCTCACAATATCTAATAAGGGTTATTATGTGGGGTTAACGTATCAAAAGTTAATTTACAAATGTATGCTTTGAATAACATTTTTAAATTTGAAGCATAATTTAAGGCATTTTTGATGTGAAAATTAGAACAAGTAAACATTCTAGTTTCATCCCCCCACTTTGAATTATACAACGTCCTCGTATTTTGTTATATATTAACATTAAATTTGGGAAATTAAAAGAATTAGATGAGAGAAACTCCCTGATATTTGCTTTTTCTCTTGGTTGATTCTTCATTGAGTTTTATTAGCCAAGATTGTGGTAGAATAGACTCCCCTTAGAGTTTCAAGACTCCAACACTTTAAGATCTCTAGATTTGTAAATTCTTCACCAATATTCGTCGATATTTTTTCACGAGGTCTTGTATAAAACATAGGAAGAAAACGTGTATTCCTATCTTGGTACGTTTTATTACATGGTTTATTTAACTAACTAAACATCTAATATACGGAGTCAAGGTTTGGTGAATACGTCGTCATTGCTGAACGACAATATATGTTTTTAAAGTGCATAAAAGGTTTAAGATAATAAAGTCAGACTTTAATACGCAAGTTCTATGGTATGGGAGCGATACTCCACCGTATTGATGTATGGGAGACAGACGCGATAAAATTATAAATAACAATCGGTGTTTGTCTCACCGCTGGAAGCACTTTTATTTACAGCGAAGTCTTTAAGTTAGACTTTTCTTCAGCTTCTCTTCATCATTTCATCTCATGCACGCTAATGTGCCGCAGTGGTGAGCCATTCTTCCATCTTCGCATCTCGAATGTAATCCGGTCCTAAATTCAATAATCTTGTAGTAGACCCCTTAGGCTTTTGGGTATGGATTGCGAGATTCATTCATGCTTATCTTCTTCACATTCCTTCAGTAATGGTGGAATCTTGTTGCATTGCTCATTAGTGTGGTGTTTAAACCTTGGATGTGATCGCCACCATTTGGTTTATGTTACTTCTTCATTTCCATTGTAAATAGGTTTATCATCCCTTTTCGAACCGTCTTGTTTAATTCCAACTTCTTTTATCTCAAAAAAGGTACTAAAAAATAACATCGCCCATTCCTTCATCAAGTTTATCCATCAATATTTTCTAAACTGAAAAAATCCGTCACAACAGAAAAGGTTCCAAAAAATATGGAACACTTAATAATGCTCCTATAAAGTATTCACTTTGTACACCATCTTGTCTTTCATTATAGAATTATGAAACTTTTTGGACATCACATTGACATACAATAATGGGAAAAGTTAGCGTGCGTAAATTCAAATCTTTATGCAAACAAAACTTTAAGTTGTGCAGCGCAATCTATATGGATCTTCTATTATTGTCGCAATAAATAGGGTAATCATCATTTCCTGCATTCAAGTTCATCATCCTAGTTCTAAATTTCCTCAATTACATCAACCTTCTTATGGTGGGGTATTATCATCACTTTGCTTTCTTAGCTCAAATGTTTTATTAAGTATTTATTCAATGTAATCATCAAGAAAGGGTTTCTAATGATCTTTATTTAACAACATATTTTTTTTTCTCTTCATATGCCCTAGATTCTAAATATGTTCCATTTTTTCTCTCAAAAATTATCATGTATACCCTCTTATTAAACTACTAGCAGGTTAACACTTGTGAATTATCATTTATTCCCTGACTTTAAAGTAATCTTTATTTGTAAACATCAAACCTTAGCACGTGGCGGAAGACAAAAATGGTCTTCCTGAGATCAAGGGCACTTTGAATCCTCGGGTATATCTCAGATTATGAAGTTTAAAGGGAAAGTAAATTTCCCAATTCCTTAGTTCATTTTCTGCTATTCCTTTTTGATATTTCACTGTCACGTTCTTCTAAATTCAATGTCAACTTAGTGTGAGCTAATTTCACTTAAGTTTATGGTTGGTCAGAGGCGGCATAACACTATCGCTAGATTCCTAAGTCAACAAGCGGGCATTATCAAAGCAAACAAATAGTAATAATGCAAGGTATAGTGTTGATAAACTCCCTGGTCTTTCTCCTGTTCGGGTATGGCTGTGAGCTTTCAGAGTAAGCTTTCGAGAATTTTGGTCCATATGATCCCTTCTTTTCTTCACAGTAGTAACCATTCTAACGACTTAGAAACGGAATCATCGTTTGTCTTGCCTCGTACATGAGTGTACGATTCTGTCCAGTAGATATGGCGTATTGGGAGGATCCAATACGACGTATCGGGTATGAATCAGCTTAATCGTTTTTTTTAAATTTGAGCACATTTTAAGCATTTTAACGTTTGTGTGAAAAATATAGGACAGGTAAACATTCTAATTCCATCCCCCCACTTGAATTATACAACATCCTCATTGTATAGATAAAACACTAAAAATACAGGAATTTAAAAAGAATTAAAATGAGAAGCTCCCTGATATTTACTCGGTAGTGATTCTCCAATTTGCGTTTATGAGCAAGATTGCGTGTTGAACAGCCGTCTTGAAGTTTTAAGACTCCAACACTTCAGGTTCTCCATATTTTTGTATTCTCCACCAATATTCGTTGATTTTTCTTTTGAGAGGTCCTGTGTAAAATAAGAAAAACATGCATTCCTATCTTGGCATTTACGGTTAATTTAATAAACTAAACTAAATACGGGTCAGCCTGGTGAATACGCTGTATCACATTCATGAATACGCCGTATTGCCAGAACTGACAATACTGTTCAAAAATAATAAAAATAAAGACTGGTAACGTCCAGACAATCAATACGCCGTATGATATGGAGCGAATACGGCGTATTGATGTCTGGGAAGACAGACTCAATAAAAATTAAAAATACATTCCGGGTTGTCTTCCGGCAAGCACTTTTGTTTACAGAAAAGTCTTTAAGTTAGACTTGCCCCAATTTACTCCCATCCTTATAAAACAATTTGGGGTCGAACGGGATGCCAAATGACACATACAAATTCTTGATTAGGAAAATGAATGACATCCCTTTGATAATATAATTACAAGTCATGATATTAACATTTAATTCCTTGATAAAAATTTTATTAGATGTATCATGACTTGTTTCCAAAAGCTTATTTGACTCATGTGCATCGGCACCAACATCCGTATTTATTACATTACCCCCCGAAGACTGTTTGATATTGATTTTTTCATCATCATTGTCCTTATCTGATTTTAAATCATGAGGATAAATTACGTTAAAAGGAAATAAATCATTAAAGTATAAAACGTTTTGTTCCTCTTCATCACATTCAGACAATGTGTTTCTTCATTCAAATTAAATTCATTGATATGTTAAGGAATTACAACAGGTTCAGTTGAGAAATCTGATTTTGACGTTAGAGCATCATTGTAAACAATGGCTAGTAATTCATTCTCAATATCATTAAAGTAGTCTAAATCATCAAAATAACTGACCGTGGGCTCGGGTGATGGAAGCAAAGGCATATTGACTTTATCATTATCATTTTCTGAATCCGTTTTTAAATCGTTGGCAGAAATTATTTTGTAAGAAAATAAATTTTTGTCAAAAATTATCGTGCAATCTTCATCGTCGGATTCGTCAAACGATATTCTAAAGTCAGTTTGATTGTCGTTAAGAGAACTTACCGTAGGCTCATACGAGAGTGTTGCTTTAGATTTTAACACGTCATTTAAGACTATAGTTGGGAATTCAGTTTCAACATATCCGAGATCGTAAATGTCTTTATTATCCCAAATCTTACCATATGTAGTAGTTTCCCAGTTATACACCTTACCACGCCTATGAGCTTTTTCTTCCTCGAGCCTAATATACTCTTCCATAGTAATGTTGGGGTTGTCCATTGTGACCTGTAATAAATTCGCTAGGAAAGAAAACTGTCAAATAGCTTAATACGCCGTATTCAGTAAACTGAATATGTCGTATTGTTGATAGAGTCGAATACGCTGTATTGGACAGAAAATTGGATATGCCGTATCCGATGGTAGTGGATACGCCGTATCGGGTTATCGACCAGAACAACATATCAAGAAAACAATTAAAATATTCACAAACAACTAATCTAACAAGTATACAAGCAAATATACACAAATATACAGATTATACAGAATATACAAAATTATACACTAATCTAATTTACACTACTCCTAAGGTTAGATCTAATCTAATGTTAAAAACCAAAATATTAAATAAAAATTAAGATTAATTTTCACTCCCTAACAGCGGCGCCAAAAACTTGATGTGTGTCGTTGTGTGATATATATTTATGATTCAAGTTTTAAATTTATAATTTGCCGACTAAACCAGAAAACACACTATAACGGGCAGTGTACATGGTCGATGGTAGATTCGTGGTAAGTAGGGTGTCGAACACTTAAAGCGAGGTTAAATCTATCAATTTATTAATACTTTGGTTATCTAATCTAATCTAAACCTATGTTAGTCCTATGTTAGTCCTAATCCTAATTCTAATGCATAAAAGGGGTTTTCAGCCTGAGAGACTGGCACGGTTTGGTGGTGACTAAAACCAATTCAAGGCACTTTAACCCATAAAAAGCAAACAAACAGAATATCAAAGAGCGGTCTAGCAAAATTTAAGAAAACTGTATTAACCATTATTAATTCGATTAGAACGTTGGTTTGTTTATTAAGTGCAATGATTTCTTCTCTCGATGTGGCATATCATTCTTAGACTTAGGTGTTACTTCTTCCTAAGACCTAGACACATTAATTTTGTCACAATTAAAGCATCCGCATAAAGCATTAAACAGTGTTATTTGTTGAATTATCTAGGTTCACCTTTTAGTCAACATGATCAATAAACCATTGGCAGTATCCAATTAACTAGTTAAGCCCGAAGTGTATCCTAGACACAGATTTAGAAGGACAATATTTGTGATCCTATTATTCTAGATGTATAAATTACTATATGAAGAGCTATCCTGGCATCTAGATTACTTGGTCCGTATCACTAGATCCGGTCGAATGATAGGTCGCATACAAAAGCGCGTAAACAAGTATCATGCGATAAACATAAACAAGCATGCAACGATAAATCAAGAAATCGAGATAAACGAATACCAAACATTCAAATCTTCATAATAATGGCTAATACCCGAAGGTATTCGCCTTCAAACGTCATAATAAATACAAGTAGCAATAATTTATCCAAGGTAAACTAACCGAGTTAACGAATGATACCAAAAACTGAACGATTACTAAAGTATATAGAATTACACGTTGTCTCAATGGAATTGAGAACTTTGCTTGACCTCTTTTTCTCTTTTTCCCTTTTGAAAATTGACTTTTGTGGTTTAGGTATCAAGAATATGATTTAGCACACCTAAAACTCGTTTTTGAGTTTTGTATTTATAGGGTCTGGAGTCGATCTCGATACGGCGTATCCAAGGGATTGGATATGGCGTATCGAGGTTTCTTAGAGTAGGGACCACGATTGATATCTTCTAGAATCTTCATATATTATATCTTGGATACATCGTATAGCCTTCTTCTGGATACGGCGTATTGAGCTTTATTCTTTCGTGGCTTTTGGTGAGTGCAGGCACGGATACGCTGTATCTTCTTTTTTGGATACGGCGTATTGGATGTCAGAATCATTAATCTTCAAAATATCTTCGTTTAAGCTCTAGAATGCATGCCTTTTGCTAAGTTTCACCAAATACTCCATAATTACTGCAATTCTCAAATATAAACTATTAAGTAACAATTCTTTGCAATAATTATACAAAATGGGTCAATATCATGGGATAAATGATGCTATAAAAGTGACGTTATTTGATGTCATCAAAAACAAACCAATGATCTTAAAAGAAGGCTTGCGAAAAACAATGAAGCCAAAATGGTTATTTACAATGCTTTGCCAAGAAAAGAATATGATAGAATTTTTATATGCAATACGGCAAAAGAAATTTGGAAAACTTTGTTAATCACCCATCAAGTTAATAGCCAAGTCAAAGATAATAAGATCGACCTTTTGGTTCAACAATATGAACAATTTGTTATTTCTGAAGACGAATCTATAGATAGTGCTTTTGCTAGATTAATACTATTATCACTAGTCTTAAAACTCTTGATGGAGGTTATTCTAGCAAGAACTATGTTAGGACGTTTCTTAGGGCTCTACATCCTAAAT
>BQNB010081483.1:0-29610 GCA_026074375.1 Tanacetum coccineum
ACATTATCAGCAGGAATGCTACTTGAACTGTCAGCAGGAACGACTTAATGCTATCAGCAGAAACGAACATCTCTAACAACAGAAACAATACTTAGTCATTTTTTAATTTGTCCCAACACCAAGACACCAAGATTTATAGTGGTTCGGCAATGAAGCACCTCTTTGTTCCTACTCCATTCCCCGAGTACTTCACTAGAGATTTCACTATGTCAACAAGCTCCCTTTAGGCGGAAAAAACCATTTACACGTCGCTTACTTCCTTTTCCGACACTAAGCTAGATGTCGAGTCTTAATCTTAGCTAGAACCAATCTATGACTTTCCTAAGTCTTTATACACTCATAAGATATATATACCCTTAGATTGACACACAATCTAAATCACACCAATACACAATTTACACTATTGGATCTACACACAATCCAATTTACACAACAACACAAAGTAAATGTAATGAAGATATGTGATCTTGAGGAGGAAGAGAGAGATCACTTGATAACAAATCGTATGTAGAAGAATACAATTGTTCTTCTCTTGCACTTGATTAGAAGAAGAATAGAGGAAGAAAGAATTATACACTTGAAAACAAGATCAAGATATGTTAGTGATCAAGATATGTGTTTTAGAAAGAAAGGAAGAAGAGAGAATAACAGATCTGAAAAAATTCGTGGCAAGAGGTTCTGTTTTTCAGATGGGGTGGCCCAGTATTTATAGGCACAAAAAAGAGCCGTTGTACTGACGGCGGTCCCGACGGTCCCTTATATATAAGGGGGCCGCCGTAGACTACGCTCCCATTTTTTTATTTTTTTAAGGAAGGTGTTATCTGTTTTACAACTTTCCATTTTGGGGGAAAAAATCTGATTTCAAATTAATTAATTTAATAAAACATTTCTTTTATAAAAAATTATTTTGTGTTTATATTTTTGTAAAAATACTTTTGTAAAAATGTAAGGTTTAGGAAATAAAAATTATTTTCTTGATCACTAATCATGTTTAATGATTTGTTTATCCATACCTTAAGTGATTAATCTTAGAAATGGAATTTTACGATTAGTAATTTATAAACGTTTAATTTTATCGTAAACGTTTTCACATTTTGTTATTATCAAAACATCGAGAGGTCAAAAAATATAAATAACGTTTTTAGACATTATTTGTATTAACACGTAAAATTTTGGATTTCACTTAACTGTTTGAATATCATCGCGGGAGGGCAAAATCTTCGGATGAAGTTTTGTTTCAGATCACTCCAGCTTTTAAGCTACTAAAAAGACTGAATAAGGCATATTTAACTATAATAAGTCTAGCATAAGCAGATAAATAAAGCTAAGAAAAGTAATTAGCTAGAAAAATAGTAAAAATAGAGTGTAACCTGATCCCAGCTACAAACATGGATCAAAATTGCTCAAAAGAGCAAAATCTACAAGTAGTTTGCTTAAAGAAATTACTCCGAATAAGCCCTTTTTCAAGTCTGGCATATCTTCGCAAATGGATATTCATATATATGAGTGGATTAGAGACAGAACAACTATTCAGTTAAGCCAGGAAGCTTAACTGAATAAGTGATAGCTTATAAGGTAATGTGAGCTTATTGAGCTTATTAAGTGATGTCTAAACACATTTTAAGTAAATTTGCATAAAAGAAACAATAGAATTCGAAACTCAATGTAAATGAAACTGAACTTTTTATTAATTATAAAGAGTTTACAAGCTTTTAAAGAAGAAATTACATTAAAAGAACGAGACAATAAGCTAAAATTAAGCAAAGGCTACACTAATAAGCTACTAAAAACTAGATACTCTACTGTGTGACTAAACTCCTCTATTTATAGTGAAGATGTGAAGCTTCTAGTCCCCTACGTGAGCGTCCATGATCATTTAATCACCACCCTTGATTCCAATTCCATCCATTTAAGCCCTTGGATCACTTCCACGTTTGTCCAACCAATGGGAGAGCATGGGATTGCCAACGTGGCCTGAGTATGGTGTCAGAGGGTAGTCCCACGTGGCCTTTTTAGAAGTACGTTAGAGCGTGTGTGGAGGTTAGAGTTTAACCATGTGTTTACTTGTCTTTTGTGTAAAAAAAGTAGTGAGGGAAAGGGATAAAGAATATAAGTTTTGACCCAGTTAAAAAATCGATTGATTTGGACCAGGTAATGGTGGATTGGGCTTTGCTATGGGAAGGGCCATGGGTTTTGATTTGGACTAGGAGTAGTTAATGGATTTGGATTTATGATTTAGGCTTAATAGGATTTATATCATTCAATTGATAATGGGCTGACCCGACCCATGAAACGGTACGGGTTGGCCCATTAAAAAATGATTACGCCTTCGGCTTTGCTTTTCTCACGCTTTTCCAATCCTGGTGCTAGATTTTGTCTGTTTGGCTACATTTTTGTCCAATTGTTTTGATATAATGTTACCGGTGTACAAGACATAATTCACAAAACCACACATATACAATGTTATTTTTCATATATTATTGATCATTTAAGCTTGTTTTAATAAGGAAAGTTGATATGTGATTAATCACATATCATTAGCAGTTGGAGAGTTGCCCAAAAATCATTCTCTCCATTCTCAACTGCATTAAAATAGTTAATCAAACTCTTATCATCATATACATGAATGATTACCGAAGATGCTAACCCACCATATCAATGGCCGATTCCTCATACAGCCTCAGTTTTCATGTCATTTCAGAACCATATAACGCATAGATAATGGCACATACGGTTTCTGAATGCTTACAAAACAACAAACAAACCAAAAAAAAAAAAAAAAAAATTAAACATCCAATCAACAATCAAAAATGACAAATGCTTCCAAAACAAAATCATAAAAAAAACTAAAAGGTATTTCATCGTACCATACACAGTAACTCGAGAATTGGTCACCCATTGTAACAAAGTTCAATGGTAGAATCCTTTTAGATGTCACTCGTGACATTCCAAATGTTAATATGAGGTCCCATGATTAGTTTGAAACTAATTTGGTACTATTAACAACGTGCTTAATCACATAGTTTATTCTTAACAAAAACGATTTTTAATATCGACTTTGTTTAAAACTCTAATGTTTTGTAAGATCCTGTTATACAAAACCACTTAAAGTGGAAGGTCTTTTCGACTAAACAAATAAACAATATCACCTCTACATGAATGTTTTTAACAAAAAACACATATGTAATATGATGTTGTCAATTTCCATTAAGAAGATCTTAATAGATTTGTTTCACATGATCTATTTCTACAATGAAACTCAACAAGGTTTCAGTAGATCAACTCTTCTAAAGAAACTTAAAAAGGTTTCTATAGAACTACATTGTAAAATAATCCTCTTTTTGTACATGCGATTTTTTCCAAAAACTCCCATAATTCTTTGGCAGTCGTGGTCCTTGCAGTACACGTGGTGTCACCCAGAAGTCTGAATGTTTTCATGCTTGCTGCACAGCCAGTGCATTAGAGGTTGACCTTCCTTATAGGAGGTCCACCTAAGGTGGCAGTCTTCAATTCATAACCGCGCAAGGGTTTCAAAGTTCATAGATAGAGGAATAAATTTCTGTTGCCACTGTTAAAATTAGCCCATTGAATTTTTCTGGTTTTTTCAAGCATGATTAGCAACTGGTTGGTACAGGCCGCAATCAGTTACGTGACAACGAGTATTTACAAACCATTTTTTGTCATCCTGACATAACAAACACAAGCAGTTAAATAAACTGGTATCCAAAAAATTCAATCCTGATTTTTATAACCTTGTACCGGATATGCTTCAAAGAAACTCAATCTTGGTTTCAATGAATCAATAGATCAGTTTAATAGAAACTCAATCTTGGTTTCAAAATAAATTGATCTAAACAACTGCTGTTTAAAATCATTATAGTTGTACCGGATCTGCTTAAAAGAAACTTAATCTTGGTTTCAATGAATCAATAGATTAGTTTAATAGAAACTCAATCTTGGTTTCAAAATAAATTGATCTGAACAACTGCTTTTTAAAATCGTTATAGTTTGTAATTCCAAGTATGTAAGTTAAAAATCTGTTTAATTATAACTGATTTCCAAAGAAACTCAATCTTGGTTTCGACAGAAAACAATTTATAAATATAAAATCTGTTAATAATATAAATACATCCGATTTTAAAAAAGTGTTATTTTTATTCTGTAAAACACAAAATCTGTTTTAAGATTATAAGGAAACAAGTACACTTTTATTAAAATAAAATCAGATTACAATTAATAAATAATTAACAAAAAATAAAAAAGCAGAAGACAGACACTATAAACGATAAATAAAGAAAACAATAAAATAGTAAAAGGACTTACTAGATCACCATCAAGGAAACACTCTTCGAGGCACATGTTTGACACGCTTAGCACTAAAGAGCTTAGGCACGTGTTTGACATGCTTCCCTTAAAACAAATTCACCTGTCCAGTTTCCTATGTACAACACCGAAACAATAAGTTGTACCCCAGACTAACAAACGCCTGGAATATCACCTTTCCAATGTGTACTTTATAACATTGTAAATCAAAAATCACCTTTTGATTTGATGTTGTCACAGCTTTGTCAATTATGGCCACAAAGTTTACTCATCCCACCGATGTGAGATAGAAAATAAACATAAATTCCTCTTTAAGCATGGTACCGAATGTCTAACTTTGAGATGCGATATCTCATTCACATCCACTCCATTCTGGACACATAAAAGTTCATTGCGAAGCTCTCTACAAGGAGAACGCAAACTTACAAACTATTACTTATATATATGACACAAACATATAGATAATTGTGTTCAAAGTTGGTCAAAAATCACTTTGCCAACGGCCTATTTTTCCAACAGAAACAATAACAATAACATTCATTCATTCTAAACCAATGTAAGAGTGATGCGAAATGTAAGACTCTTTGTTAAGGTGACACCAAGACTACATTCATCATCGCCACCTCAGATTTTTCTTTCTACAACCCACATCACCATCACATATACCAGTTAAACATATATAACTCACAAAAACATATAACAACAACTTACATAATTCAACTTGAGCCCACAAAACACCTCTCACGACTTGGTCTTGGCATTGACCGAGTCCTCACCCTTTCTTCATTGAAAACGCAAGCTCTAGGTGAGGCACAATAGGGGAAACACGTTTTGTGTGGTCCAAGACTCGATCTTGACACTTTATTACTCCGGTCTAAATTAACTGAACGTTAAAGAAAATTAGAGAAACATTAAAGAAATTAATTTGCATGCTCATATTTTTTATTGAGACATCATACTCTCCGCATCAAGTAGTCATACAATGTTTACAATTTTGCTTTATATACTTATCTATACTACATTATAAAGCATTTGAGACACTTCCATATTTGGAAAGTATGAAAATTCATACTTTTTCCTTTCTTTTTTATGAAAATATATCTATACTACATATAAAGTATTTTGCCTCAAATCTATATTAAATATAAAGCATTTTGCCCCAAACATTGAAAACTGAAAACTGAAAACTTAAAACTTAAAAAATTAATGCTCAAATGCATATACGGTTAGAATTGTTAATGTATTGAATTTACACGACCTAATATAGGCAACTTTGAAAACACATTTAATAGTTTCCACCGAATTTCCCGTAAAATCATAACAAAAATAAAAAATTGTTTTGACCCTACTCACAACTATAATAGGAAACAAGGAAAGACAACGATTTGAATTGAAATAGACCGAATTCAAAAAAAAACTACGGTTAATATAATTTAAGAAACTATGACAAATCCTATATATTAACCATCTATCAAGTCATTCATTCCCTCCCTACTCATCCTCTCTTTTATAAAACTGCATCATAAGTCAAAAAATTTGTCGAACAAAGGTTAAACTCGAGACGTTTTCAGGATCCAAACATCCATAACTATATAAGAGTGAGTACCCCATAACAATTCAAAACGTGATTCCTAAAACTGTGTTTATTGAATGAGTATAATGAGTACAATACAATGTATATATATACTACACATTGGGCCTAATCATGAGCACATGCCTTTGGGCCATACAAACACGTCTGCTAACATCCCCCCCCCCCCCCCCCGCAAGATTTGAGCGAGAGGAAATCGAAACACTCAAACTGGAGCGAACTCATCAAGACAAAACGAAGGTAAGCCGTTGGTGATGATATCTGCATATTGATAACGAGAAGGTATAAACAATGAAGTACTTCGATAATGACCAGCGGCAACCAGTACAACGAAACAAAGTTGAAAAACACTCTCGAATATGCTTCGTGCGTTGATGTTGCAACGGTATTAGAAAGAGAGATAAACGGCACTTACATTATCAACAATAAACAAGTGTAGCGGTAGACATTGGTTATGAAAGCTCTCGTAAAAGATTACGTAAAACCAACAAGTTTTCAGCAACGGCAATAGCAACACACCGATACTCAAGCTTCATCACTGGAGCGAGAAAGGTAACTTGCCTCTTTTAAGACCACGAAGGTAGAATGTGTCAAAAAAAACACATAATCGGAGGTAATTCGATCGTGTAGTGTGGCACCCCAGCCCAATCTGCATCAGAATAAGCAACCAAAAAAGACGTGGTGAACGAAAATAGCTGTAATCCATATGGCATAGTACCACGAATATACCGCAAGATCTGGCATGAGAGCATAAAATAGCTCTCGACGGATCATGCGATGTATAGACAAACCAGCTTGCACAGCATAGAGATATATATCAGGCCGAGTGAAAGTCAAATACTGAAGGGCCCCAGCAAGACTGCGATATAAGGTAGGATCAGACACAAGATCACCATCAGCAGAAAGCTTAGAATCCGTGTCAACTAAGAACGACAAGATTATAATGAGCAATGCAGCACGCTCAAGTAGCTCGAGAAGCAACTTCTGTTGAGAAGTAACATCCCCGAAAGTATTGCTAGTCCACAGAAATACCCAAAAAATAATTTAGTCGACCCAAATCAGTCATAAGAACACGTCAAGTAAAGAGGCAATAGATATACGTCTGAAGAAAAACTGTAGAAGAAGCAGTCAATATAATGTCATCAACATACAAAAGCAAGTAAGCTGTATCGGACCCCCGCCTGTAAATAAAAAGTGATGTGTCACATCTGCTATGAATAAAACCAACTCGAGCAGCATATGCTGCAAATCTCTGAAACCATGCCCGAGGGGCTTGCTTAAGCCCATATAGAGATCGTTGTAAAAGACAAACATGATCAGGATGTTGTGAATCCCGAAACCCAGGAAGGCTGCTGCAAGGAAAACAGTCTCAGATAATTAACCCAAGTAAAAAGCATTCTTGACATCTACTGAAATGAACAAGCCAATTGTCCGAGAAAGAGCAAGGCTAAGTACCGTACGAATAGTGGCCGGTTTAACAACCGGGCTAAAAGTCTCATCAACATCAATACCTGTAAGCTGAGTGCTGCCATTCGCAACAAGGCGAGCCTTGTAACGATTAAGAGTGCCATCAGCATTATATTTATGCCGAAAAAGCCATAAGGAACGAACAATGTTCGCAGTGTCCGATGGTCGTAGCACAAGAATCCAAGTATTATTTTTAATTTAAAGCATATATTCATCAAGCATCAGCACAATACCAGCGGGTCTTGAAAAGCATGGTTGTAGAACTTATGGAATAGGAGAAATAGTGACACAGATAAAGTATATCGTATGATAGACGATTTAGTACCTCACACGTAACAATGACCATGGAGTTAGTCAGAAGTGGGATTGCGGTTGGGATGAGTGGGTAGCGGGTGAGGAACCGGGGGTGGAGGGGGGAGTTGGTGTATACCTGTTATGTGGGTTGTGGGTATAAAAGATTAGTTCCTGGGAGTTGGGTTAAGAAGGGCTGAATGAGTGTTGCTGCAAAGTGGAGTGATTAATTGGAGCTGATTGGTTGGTTTGGACGGTCAGGTGTAGTGGGCGGAAGTGGGAAGTGGGTTGTAGGTTGAGGGAGATGTGGTGTTGCGAGTTGCTGGCAACCGGGAAACCCCAACTATTGGGCAATATTATGGACATAATTATTTTTTGTATTAAAATAAGATCGTGTCCAAGGAAATTGTAGATGGTTGAAGGCATCGTAGGAGTCATAGACCCATACGGAAATAACTGTCTCAATCGAAAAGTCACGTGACGAGAAAGAATGATTTTATCACGTGATTTAAGTCAATACAAAAAACGACACCGGAAACCCCCCACATGTGATTCGAGGGAGTAAAACCAAGAAAAATTATTTGAGGAGTAGCACGGGGTTCGAGTTTGTGATTGGTGTAACATGTGATTGTGCCATACATGTGGGTAGCAAAGAAAACCGAATAACCAGCTACAAGAAATCGGCATAAGAATAAGGTGTTGTCTTATAACATAAAGAAACGGGTATGGGGTATCTCATGTGATAATCTGCAGAGGAAGGGGAAGAAATGTTTAAAAATAAGAGGCGGGTTCAGACCATGTTGTAAGGGCTTCAACCCAAAAGGTAGGGGGTATAGAGATGGTTGATCTGGTGTTCCTGTCGGACCGTTTGGTCAATATATGGATTTGAATAATCGACTGTTAAATAAATCGGATGTGATAAGGTGTAAAGGCGACATGTTAAGTCCTGTGGAGGGATTAGGAACGTTTTGTTCATGTATTTTATAGGGTTTTGGTTGGAATCCGTCTTTGGATAATTGGCCAGATATAACCGAAGTAGACACTGTGTTTATTGAATGAGTAAGAATGAGTAACAATAACAATTAAGATTTAAGATCAAACATAGACAATTAATAGTCAACGAAAGAACCAATGAACCAATCCAAGCCACACATTTTTCATCAAAAATATAAAAAACTCACCTCACACCAGTCCATTTATTTAAAAAAATAAAATATCTTACAAACGTTAAAAAATCGTCACAGTATCACTACGACAAAAATAACAACCATCGCGAACGAAGAATCAATTTTTTATCTTTTTCAGTAGGACGGGTGAACACATATACTTATCGAGGAACTTTTTTTTCGATATTTTTTTTTTCACAGGCAAAACGAATTGCCGAAGAATCATAATGATTCCGTATAACGAAACATAATATGATTCGATAACGATCATATAGATTTCATGAAAATCATATATGATTGTGTAGATTCTAAACGAAACATTTTTTCCAATTTTGTTTCAGTCACCAATTGCGAAAATCATATATGGGATTCGTGGAGACTAATCAACATGTATGATTCGTAAAAATAAAAGAAGTCATAAAAGATTTCATAAATCATAATAAGATTTCATAAATCATATATTGAGATCATAAAATCGTAAAGTAGACTTCATAAAACATAAAAAAAAGTTCGTTGAAAGTACATAGTGACGCCTCCCTCAGAAACTGATTAAATAAAAAAGATCAATTAATACATCGGTACTGCGATGATATGTGTTTGTTTGGTCGTAACGACTAACAGTGTGTAGATAATTAATTAAACTTTATAAAAAAAAGAAGGAGGAAAAGTGGCGTTTTAATATTTATGATGAAAAAAATGAGTGGCTAAAACCAAATGATTGGGATTCAAAAATTGTCTATACAAAAAGTAATTATGTCTATAATTGAACGTTTTGGCTACAATGTAATATATACTACACATTGGGCCTAAACATGATCATAAGGCCAATTTAAGTAAGGGTTTCTTCTAGATTTTTCTTTAATAGGACCTTTTGGGGCTAACAAACATAATACGACTTGCTAACGACAAGATACTTGTTACATTGTTCTTTTAGTATATGAATAGCTTTTTTATGGTTTAGGAAGTATGTTTTCTCATGAAAGTAGGAGTGTGATTAGTGGATATATAAAAAAGGATATTTTTTTAAGGAGGGTTAGGGTATTTTTTTATTTTTAAAAATGGATATTTTTTAAGGTAATATTTCTTCACATGATTATAATTCATATTGCTTCAGATTTGTAAATGAGCATTTATAGTAACTTTGTTTTTTTCAATACATGTTTTCAATATATCGTTTTTAATTTATAAAGCTTTTTATAATATCGCTGAATCATAGAGCGAATTCTGTTTGCATTATGTTGATTTATAATCTCATGTGTTTTTGCAGTTGTTGTTTATGTTTTGAAAGATCTGAAGATGGAGGACAAGATAAGAAAAGAATTAAGTGATGTACTTCAGCAATTTTAAATTGTTTATAATGCAGGTTTTCTAAGATCTTTAATAATTTTTTTCTAAATCTTTGTCTTTAACTTATAGTCTTCAATATATTTTTCAAGAAAACTAATTGGAATATAAGTTAAATGAATAAAGAAGAAAAACTACAACATGGAAAGAAGAGAATCTTCTTTTGTTGTATGAATTTTCATTGATGAACATTAGATTACCTCTTTTAACACAATACTTTATCAAAATCAAATTGTCAAAGTGGATCATTGATCAAGGGTTCATTTCAACTAAATGTTTTTAATAAGTTCTTTAATACATGTTAAAATATTGTGTTTGAGCAGAATTATCGCACGTACAACTGTTTGCAATATATGTTTTGATTTTTCAATGTTCAATTTAGAACTTACACGAAATTTTTTTTTTTTTCGTGTAACGTTTCAGAAAAGACATGAAAAAAATCAAAACATAATTGCAAACAGTTGTACCGTGCGATAATTCAGCTCAAACAAAAATTCTTAACATGTATTAAAGAACTTATAAAAACATTTAGTGAAACTGAACCTTTTTCAATGATCACTTAGACAATTTTATTTTGATTAATTATTTGTAAAAGAAGTAATCGAAATGTTCATCAATGCACATTCATATAAAAAGAAAATTCTCTTCATTCCATGTTGTAGTTTTTCTTCTGTATTATTTAACGTCTATTCCAATAAGTTTTAAGCAAACAATATATTGAAGAACTATAAAGTTAAAGACAAAGATTTAGAAAAAGAATATGTTAAAGATCTTATAAAAAATGCATTACAAACATTTAAAAATTGCTAGAAGTACATCACTAATTCATTTTCATATCTTTTCCTCCATCTTCAGATCTTCAAACATAAACAACAACTGCAAAAACAACATGAAATATAAATCAACATAATGCAAAACAGCCTTCGCTCTATGATTCAACGATATTAAAAAAGCTATAAAATAAAAAACGATATATGAAAACATGAATTGAAAAAAAAAGTTACCTATAAATGCTCATTCACCAAAACTGAAGCAATAATGAATATCATCATGTGAAGAAAATTACCTTAAAAAATATCCATTTTCATATATCCACAATCACCTCTTTCATGAAAACAACAACCTAGAACCAAAAAAAGCAAATCATAAACAAAGAACATGAACAAGAATCTGTTAGCAGACGTGTTTGTATGGCCCAAAGGCCTATGCTCATGATTAGGCCCAATGTGTAGTATATATATACATTGTAGCCAAAAGTTCAATAATACCTATATTTGGTCATAAGATCTCAATTGAAATCAATCATAGCCACTCATTTTTTTCATCAAAAAATAAAAAAGCCCACTTTCCACCTCTTTTTTAAAAATTAAATATCTCACACACTGTTAATCGTTACGCAAAACAAAACATATCATCGCGACGAGAATTAAATTATCTTTCTATAGAGGGGCGACACTATGTACTTTCGACGAACTTTTTTTATGATTTTATGAAGTCATATACGATTTTATGAAATCATATATGATTTATGAAATCATATATGATTTTATGAAATCATATATGATTCGTTATACGAATCATACATGATTCGCAACGACGAATCATATATGAATTTCGCAATTCGTGACTGAAAACAAATTGAAAAAAATTTCGTTATAATCACAAATCATTATATGATTTCATGAAATCATATATGATCCCGTTATAACGAATCATATATGATTCGTTATAGCTAACATGATATTGTATTTCGCATTCGACCTGAAAAAAAAAATTCGAAAAAAAGTTCCTCGAAAGAATATATCGGTCACCCGTCTACTGAAAGATAAAAAAATAGCTCGACGCGATGTTGTATTTAATGTCGTGTGGACGATTTACCGTTGTAAGATATTTTATTTATAAAAAAAATAGAGGTGGAAATGATTTTTTTATTTTGGATGAAAAAAAAGAGGTGGCTATGATAGGTTTCATTGATCTATGACAAATAATTGGTCTATGTTGATCTTAACTCATACATTGTATTGTACTCATTATACTCATTCAATAAACACAGTTTACATGGTATCAGGCCATTATCCAAGCCGATCCAAACCCTAAAATACAAAACAAACCCTAATCCCTCCACAGCGACTTAACAGTCGCCTTTACACCTTCATCACATCGATTTAACAGTCGATTATCAATCCATAATGACAAACAGCGAACACCCATCTCTACCCCCTACCTTTTGGGTTGAAGCCCTTCACATGGCCGCACATCTTTTAAACATTCTTCCATCCACTGAGATTAACAATGAGAAACCACATACCCTTCATATAAGACAACACCAAATATGCGATCTTCGGTAATCGTTGTCTTTGCTACCCACATGTTCACACCAATCACAAACTCGACCCCGTGTTACTCCCTCAATTTTTCTTGGCTACCCCACGAATCACCGTGGGTATCGGTGTCTTGACTTAAATACGGATAAAATCATTCTATCTCGTCACGTGACTTTGATGAGACAGTTTTTCCGTATGGGTCTATGACTCCCGATGCCTCACCATCATACAATTTCCTTGACAACTCCGATCCTAATTTAATACAAAAATATATGCTCCATAATATGACCCACTGTTAGGGGTCTTCCCGTTTTGCCGCAACTCGACACCCACATCTTCCCTGACCACAACCCCCTTGTCCACTTCCGCCCACTCGCACAGACCCGCCAACAATCATCCACTAATCACTCCACTTTGGCAGGCTCCACTCATTCCGCCCCACTAAACCCAACACCCACACTAATCTTCTAACCCACAAACGTACTACCACCACTCCCACCCCCCACCCCACCGGTTCCCTCACCCGCTACCACTCAACCCAACCGCAATCCCACTTCGACTCACTCCATGGTCACTCGTTACCGTGTTGGTACTAATCGTCCTACTCAACGATATACTTTATCTGTGTCAACTATTTCTCCTATTCCAAAGTTCTACAACCATGCTTTTCAAGACCCGCATTGGTATTGTGCTATGCTTGATGAATAAATGGCTTTTAAATTAAAAATAAAACTTATACTTGAGCCACGACCATCGTAACGCGAACATTGTTCGTTCTTATGGCTTTTTCGTCATAAATATAATGCTGAATTGATCTCTTAATCCGTTACAAGGCTCGCCTGTTGCGAATGGCAGCACCAGCTTACGTATGATTTATGATGAGACTTTTTAGGCCCGTGTTAAACCGGCTACTATTCGTACGGTACTTAGCCTTGCTCTTTCTCGACATTGGCTTGTTTCATCGCTAGATTCAAGATATGCTTTTTTACATGTTCATTATCTGGACTGTTACAAGCAGCAGCCTCCGGGTTTCGGATTCACAACATCTGATCAATTGTTTGTCTTTTACAACGATCTGCTATAATGGCATAAGCAAGCCCCTTCGGGAATGGTAATTTCAGAGATTTGTCAGCATAAGCTTGCTCGAGTGGTTAATTCATAGCAGAAGTGACACATTACTTTTATTTACAGGCGGGGTCCCGATACAGCTTACATGCTTTTGTATGTTGAAGACAATATATTGACTTCTTCTTCACAGCTTTCTTGCAGAGCTATTATTGCGCACTTTACATTGCCCGAGTCCTCTATGACTTATTTGGGTCCGCTAAAAATATTTTTTGGGTATTTCTTCTAGTGACGCGCAATACATCGGGAAGTATCTCACCTCAACAGAAGTATGCTTCTGAGCTACTTGAGCGTGCTGGCATGCTCACTTGTAATCCTTGTCGTACTCCAGTTGACACGGATTCTAAGCTTTCTGCTGATGGTGATCCTGTGTCTGATCCTACCTTATATCGCAGTCTTGCTGGGGCCCTTCAGTATTTGACTTTCACTCGGCCTGATATATCTTATGCTGTGCAGCAGGTTTGTCTCTACATGCATGATCCTCGAGAGCCTCATTTCTCTGCTCTCAAGCGGATCTTGCGGTATATTCGTGGTACTATGCCCTATGGATTACAACTATTTTCGTCCACCACATCTTCTTTGGTTGCTTATTCTGATGCAGATTGGGCTGGGTGCCCCACTACACGTCGGTCTACCTCCATATTGGTTTTTCTGCAACAACCTACTTTCGAGGTCTTCAAAGAGGCAAGTTACCCTTTCTCGCTCCAGTGCTGAAGCTGAGTATCGGGGTGTTGCTAATGCCGTTGCTGAAACTTGTTGGTTACGTAATCTTTTACGAGAGCTTCATACACCATTGTCTACCGCTACACTTGTTTATTGTGACAATGTAAGTGCCGTTTATCTCTCTTCTAATCCCGTGCAACATCAACGCACGAAGCATATTGAGATTGATATTCACTTTGTTCGTGACTTGGTTGCCGCTGGTCATATCCGAGTACTTCATGTACCTTCTCGTTATCAGTATGCAGATATCTTCACCAAAGGCTTACCTACGGTTTTATTTGATGAGTTTCGCTCCAGCTTGAGTGTTCGTTCCTCTCCCGCTCAAACTGCGGGGGGGTGGGTGGGGGATGTTATCAGACGTAGATATGTATGGCGCCAAAGGCATGTGCTCATGATAAGGCCCAATGTGTAGTATATAATCAATGTAATTGCTCATTTATACTCATTCAATAACACAGGTTTACAGAATCACGTATGAAATGTATGGGAACTCATCATGATAAATTATCGGATGTTTGAACTGAAAAACGTCTCGGAGTTTAACTAATGTACACAAATTTTTGATATGATGCAGTTTATAAAGAGAGGATGAGTAGGGAGGGATGAATGACTTGATAGATGGTTATATATATGGATTAGTCATAGTTTCTTAAATTATATTAACCGTGTTTTTTATTGAATTCGTGTATTTCAATTCAAATCGTGTCTTTCCTTGTTTCCTATTATAGTTGTTAGTAGGGTCAAATATATTTGTATATGATATGGGATTCGGTGGAAACTATTAAATGTGTTTTCAAAGTTGCCTATATTAGGTCGTGTAAATTCAATACATTAACAATTCTAACCGTATATGCATTTGAGCATTAATTTTTTAAGTTTTAAGTTTTAAGTTTCAGTTCAATGTTTTGGGCAAAAATGCTTTTATGTAGTATAGATTTGCAGCAAATACATTATATGTAGTAAGATATATTTTCAAAAAAGAAAGAAAAAAGTAAAAGAATTTCATACATTCCAAATATGGAAAGTGTCTCAAATGCTTAGATAAAGTAGTAATAGATAAGTATATAAAGCAAAATTGTAAACATTGTATGACTACTTGATGAGGAGAGTATGATGTCTCAATCAAAAATATGAGCTTGCAAATTAATTTCTTTAATGTTTCTCTAATTTTCTTTAACGTTCAGTTAATTTAACCGGAGTAATAAAGTGGTCAAGATCGAAGTCTTGGACAAACAAACGTGTTTCCCCAAATGTGCCTCACCAAGAGCTTGCGTATCAATGAAGAAAGGTGAGGAACTCGGCAATGCCAAGACAAGTCGTGAGAGGTGTTTTTGATGGGCTCCAAGTTAATTATGTAAGTTGTTATATTTTTATGGAGATTAATATGGAAAACTGGTATATTTGAATGGTGAAGTTGGTTGTAGAAAGAAAAGTCTGAGGTGGCGGTGATGAATGTAGTCTTGGTGTCACCTTAACAAAGAGTCTTACATGTTGCATCACTCTTACATTGGTTCAGAATGATTGAATGTTGTTGTTATTGTTTCTGTTGGAAAATTTGGTTGGCAAAGTGATTTTTGACCAACTTTGAACACAATTATCTATATGTTTGTGTCATATATATAAGTAATAATAGTTTGTAAGTTTGCGTTCTCCTTGTAGAGAGCTTCGCAATGAACTTTTATGTGTCCAGAATGGAGTGGATGTGAATGAGATATCGCATCTCAAAGTTAGACATTCGGTACCATGCTTAAAGAGGAATTTATGTTTATTTTCTATCTCACATCGGTGGGATGAGTAAACTTGTGGCCCTAATTGCACAGCTTTGACACACATCAAATCAATAAGTATTATTGATTTCCAATTTATAAAGTACACATCTGGAAAGGTGATATTCCAGGCAGTTTGTTAAGTCTGGCGGTACAACTTATTGTTTCGGCTGTTGTACCTTAGGAAACAGACGGTGAATTTGTTTTAAGGGAAGCATGTCAAACACGTGCCTCAGCTCTTTAGTGCTAAGCGTGTCAAACATGTGTCTCGAAGAGTGTTTCCTTGATGGTGATCTAGTAAGTCCTTTTACTATTTTATTGTTTTCTTTATTTATCGTTTATAGTGTCTGTCTTCTGCTTTTTTATTTTTTGTTAATTATTTATTAATTGTAATCTGATTTTATTTTAATAAAAGTGTACATGTTTCCTTACAATCTTAAAACAGATTTTGTGTTACAGAATTAAAAAACACTTTCTTAAAATCGGATTAATATTATTAACAGATTTTATATTTATAAACTGTTTTCTGTCGAAACCAAGATTGAGTTTCTTTGGAAATCAGTTATAATTAAACAGATTTTTAACTTACATACTTGGAATTACAAACTATAACGATTTTAAAAAGCAGTTGTTCAGATCAATTTATTTTGAAACCAAGATTGAGTTTCTATTAAACTAATCTATTGATTCATTGAAACCAAGATTGAGTTTCTTTAAAGCAGATCTGGTACAACTATAATGATTTTAAAAAGCAGATGTTTAGATCAATTTATTTTGAAACCAAGATTGAGTTTCTATTAAACTGATCTACTGATTCATTAAAACCAAGATTGAGTTTCTTTGAAGCAGATCCGGTACAAGGTTATAGAAATCATGGGGGGGGAAGAAGGGGGGGGGGGGGGAGAGGGGGGAAGAAAGGGGGGGGGGCGAGGGAGGGGGGGAGGGAAAATTTGAATTTTTTGGATACCAGTTTATAACAGTTTATTTAACTGCTTGTGTTTGTTATGTCAGGATGACAAAAATGATTGTAACTACTGTGAACGTAACTGGTGCGCCTGTTACCAACACAGTTGCTAATCATGCTGAAAAACCAGAAAAATTCAATGGGCATAATTTTAACAGGTGGCAACAGAAATTATTCCTCTATCTCAGAACTTTGAACCTTGCGCGGTTATTAAATGAGACTGCACCTTAGGTGGAACCTCCTAAGGAAGGTCAACCCTCTAATGCACAGGCTGTGCAAGCATGAAAACATTCAGACTTCTGGTGTCACAACGTGTACTGCAAGACCACGACTGCCAAAGAATTATGGGAGTTATTGGAATGCAAGTACAAAACAGAGGATATTTTTACAAAGAAGTTCTATAGAAACCTTTTTGAGATTCTTTAGAAGAGTTGATCTACTGAAACCTTGTTGAGTTTCATTGTAGAAATAAATCATGTGAAACAAATCTATTAAGATCTTCTTAATTGAAATTGACAACATCATATTACATATGTGTTTTTTGTTAAAAACATTATGTAATAGGTGATATTGTTTAATTGTTTAGTCGAAAGACTTCCTTTAAAGTGGTTTTGTATAACGGATCTTACAAAACATTAGCGTTTTAAACAAAAGTCGATTAAAATACGTTTTGTTAGAAACACAAATTGATTAAGCACGTTGTTAATAGTACCAAATTAGTTTCAAACTAATCATGGGACCTCATATTAACATTTGGAATGTCACGAGTGACATCTAAAGGATTTATTCAGTTCAGAGATCGTTGTTACGCATCTGCCTTTGTCGGTCCCTTAGTAGGGACTCTAAGGTTTTATAATTGGCCTCCATGAAAGCTAGGCTAATCACAGGATTATGATTAGTTAAGGTAGACGCACGATAGGCTAGAGGCGTGTTTTCAGGAGTAATGGCGGCAAACATGGTGGTGGTGTTATTTCCCTTTCGCTTGTCATGCCAGAAAAGTAGATAGGTTGTTTTGATGGTTACTAGGCTTGGTTTGAACGAGACTAATTGTTGCGGACCTACTGGTGGATGGCGCCACTGATTATGCAAATATGGGCATAACCAGGCTTCGATGAGATCGAAGAGTTCTTCTTGTAGATGTTGAGTTTCCAAGCCTTGAATAACCTGTGTCAACATAAATGGAAACACTACGTTAAGTGAGGCACATGGGGTGTCCCTACGAATCACCTCCGGCGTAAGAGTAAGTATGTACTTTTTGTATTGAGAAAGTATGAAAGCGTAACTGTGTGTAAAAGTCTTAGCCATACTTGGAGCCTTTGCCATCTATTTATAGTTGCAGAAATGAGATAGGATGAGGCTTAGCACTAAAGCCGGTGATCGTGGGAGGTGTCCCACGATTTAAGGGATGATTATGGGATTGTGTACCACGATCTCTATTTTGGCGGGAAGATCCCAATAGAGATGGAGAACGTGGATTTGACTATTTGACCTCTGCCCTAGTTTCGTCGAAGGCCTACCGCGAAAGGTGTAGGGCTTCGCGTGGCGGATTCGCATACTGGTAATCATCCCGAAGATGATTTTACGCCACTCGAAACTATTCGAAGGTCCTGTAGTGTATATGGGAGAAGATCCTATTAAAAGAATGAAGAAATCTAGAGAGAGAAAGAGAGTGGGAGGTTGATTCTAGTGAGAGAAAGTGAAAGAGAATAATGTATAACTATGTGAAATAATGAAACAACCAACCACCCTTTCCATGGCATGGAAAGGGTATTTATACCTAAATAGGACTGGATATGGCTTAGGTCCATGGGCTTTTGCTTATCTAGCCTATCTAGTTTCCAAATATTACTTTACGAGCTATCTAACGATATTTATAGAAGTGAACGATACTTTCGTATTTCTAACAATCTCCCCCTAAGGGAGGTCACACCATATTACAAAAACTTAAACCTAGCATACTATGCTTTGTCTTGAGTCTTGGGCTCGCAGATTAGTTTTCTAGACTTCATCTTGTGAATATGATGTAGTGATCTTTGACTTTAGGCTTGAGCTTGTTCTGATAGGCTTAACTTGTATGTGAACTTAAACTTCTTTGAGATCATCAACCAAGCATAATCTCTTATCATCATTTTGTGATCTTGTCGCCGTCTTGTGCACTTATGACATTTGGACCGACATGCTCTTACTGTTGTTGTTTATTGGTCTTGAAAGCTTGAATAAGACATCTTTCTTGAAATTATTTAACTATAACACTTCGTCACTTCGAGAAAGACGTTCGGTATCAGAGTGACGGAAACTTCTTTGAAATTCTTTGACTTTAATACTCCGTCACTTCAAGAAAGACGTACGGTATCAAAGTAGCGGAAGTCTTGAAGCATGTACTTGAGCTTTCATTGTTAATACAAATAATGTCTAAAAACGTTATTTATATTTTTTGACCTCTCAATGTTTTGATAATAACAAAATGTGAAAACGTTTACGATAAAATTAAACGTTTATAAATTACTAATCATAAAATTCTATTTCTAAGATTAATCACTTAAGGTATGGATAAACAAATCATTAAACATGATTAGTGATCAAGAAAATATTTTCCTTAAACCTTACATTTCTACAAATGTGTTTTTATAAAAATATAAAAATAAAATATTTATTCATTAAAAGAAATGTTTTATTAAAAACATAAAATTTGAAATTCAATTTTCCCCCCAAAATAAAAGGTTCTATAATAGATACAACCTTCACCACAAAAGGACAAAAAAGGGAGCGGAGTCTAGTGGCGGCCCCCTTTTAGGCCTGGCGGCCCCCTTATATATAAGGGACCGCCGGGACCGCCACCAACAACGGTTATTTTTTTGTCCCTATAAATACTGGGCCACCCCATCTGAAAAACACAACCTCTTGCCACGAATTTTTTCAGATCTGTTATTCTCTCTTCTTTCTTTCTTTCTAAAACACATATCTTGATTACTAACATATCTTGATCTTGTTTCCAAGTGATTAATTCTTTCTTCCTCCATTCTTCTTCTTCTTCCTCTAATCAAGTGCAAGAGAAGAACAATCATATTCTTCTATATACGAATTGTTATCAAGTGATCTATCTCTTCCTCCTCAAGATCACAAATCTTCATTACATATATTTAGTGTTGTTGTGTAAATTGGATTGTGTGTAGATCCAAGTGTGTAAATTGTGTATTGGTGTGATTTGGATTGTGTGTCAATCCAAGGGTATATATATCTTGTGAGTGTGTAAAGACTTAGTGAAGTCTTAGATTGGTTCTAGCTAAGATTAGGACTCGACATCTAGCTTAGTGTCGGAAAAGAAAGTAAGCGACGTGTAAACGGTTTTCTCCGCCTAAAGGGAGCTTGTTGACATAGTGAAATCTCGAGTGGAGTACTCGGGGAGTGGAGTAGGAACGAAGAGGTGCTTCGTTGCCGAACCACTATAAATCTTGGTGTCTTGGTTTGATCGTTTCTTTCTCTATCTCTTTATTGTTATTGCTTACTTAGTTCATTATATTAGATATTTAGTTGTGATTCATATTGTTGATTGATTGACATATAACTCGAATCAAACCATTTTATAAGCAAAGAATTTTAAACCGGTCAATTAACCTGTAAACTATTCAACCCCCCCTTCTAGTTTCCACAATTGGTATCAGGAGCAAGGTCACTCAAGATTTTTAAAATATATTGTATTTTAAAGCTTGGATCGATCTATGGATTCCGACAAATATCTAGAAGGGCAATCTATGCAAAGACCACCACTTTTTGAAAGCGATAGTTTTATCTATTGGAAAAATAGATTCGAGACATATGTTAAATCAAAAGATCTAGATCTTTGGCATGTTATTACCAATGGTGATTTTCAACCCATTATTCAAAATCCGGAAACCAAACTTGATGAGGTTGTCCCTTTTGAAAAACAAACTGATGATCTTAAAAGAAGGCTTGCGAAAAATAATGAAGCCAAAATAGTTATTTACAATGCTTTGCCTAGAAAAGAATATGAACGAATTTTCATGTGTAATACGACAAAAGAAATTTGGAAAACTTTGTTAATCACCCATCAAGGTAATAGCCAAGTCAAAGATAATAAGATCGACCTTTTGGTTCAACAATATGAACAATTTGTCATTTCCGAAGACGAATCTATAGATAGTGCTTTTGCTAGATTTAATACTATTATTACTAGTCTTAAAGCTCTTGATGAAGGTTACTCTAGTAAGAACTATGTAAGGAAGTTTCTTAGGGCTCTACATCCTAAATGGAGAGCAAAGGTCACGGCGATTAAAGAGTCAAAAGACTTAACATCACTATCTCTTGATGAGCTCATTGGAAACCTCAAAGTCTGTGAGATGATCATCAAGAAAGATTCCGAATCTAGTGATGAAGAGTGTTCAGCTTCCGGTAGTGAAGACAAAGAGTATGTCATGGCGGTAAGAGACTACAAGAAGTTCTTTAAGAGAAGAGGTAGATTCGTGAAACAACCTTGGAATGACAAAAAGACCTTTTAAAGAAGCCGAGACGAAAAAAACGGCAAAAGTGTGTTGATCCCAGTCTGATTAGATCTTTCTAGCCTGTTAAGGGTGGTAGCTAATCTGGATAGATCCAAACTAACTACAAGAGAAACAATGGCTATGAATAATATAAGTTATGCGGAAACTAACTTATACTGCTAAGAAGAACAATAAGTAAAACAGAACTTTGATTACTATTAATTTGCTAGGTTACAGATTACTAACTATGAATATTTGTGAAAACTTGTATATCTAACTAGTGTTGTAGGATTCCTTTTATACACCAAGAAAACCCTAATGGGCTTACAAAACGCGTTAAGTGATCATGCATATCTATTCATAATATATCTCATGCATATCACTTAAGCAATACTATCTATATATATGCTAGCGGTACTAACTTACTACTAACAGTACTAACTCTACTACCAGTACTAACATATATAACTGCATACTAACTATTTAAACTATCAGTACAAACTACTTAAAGCATATTTTTGAATCCTTTAGCATCCCTTCACCAGCAGCACTAAAGTAGAACTAGCATAGATAAACTTGTATAAGTAGGCAGCTACTAAGTTGTAGAAACTTTTGAAAACCCAAACAATCCCTCCCCTAAACGTGTGTTCTCTTGTTAACTTCATGTTTCTCAGTTTGAGCTTCTGAACACATAGGAGGATGTATGCAAACTCCACATGCTGTACTTTTTAATCTACTCTTTGATGAACTTGAACTCTGTTTTTACTCTGTAAACTTAAAATTCTTTAGCTTTTAGTCTTTGTCATCATTACAACATCTCAGCAACTCAGTAACATAGCAATAGCAACTAAGTTGGCCATGTAGTTTTTGGCAAACTACCAGCCATAAACGGATTTGATATTTCTTTACCAGTAGCCGTTTGCTCTGGAATAGCCAATGCTTCATTGCAATAACATGGTGCATTGATAACCATATAGTTTTGAGTAAACTATCAACTATCAACGGATTTAAGATGTCTTTACCAAGAGCCGTTTGCTTTGGACTAGCCAACTCTTTACTGTAAAGCATGGTGAGTTGAGAACCATATAGTTTTTGGCAAACTATCAGCCATTAACGGATTTGAGAAGTCTTTACCAGAAGCCGTTTGCTCTGGACTAGCCAGTTCTTGATGTCTATTAGACATAGTGAACTGATGACCATTTGTTGTGTGGTAATGAAACCAATACTTAAAGATCCTTCTCACTTCCATCATAGCTTCCATATTCATCAATCTGATTTTGAATGAACCTAAGCAGATTATAAGCACTTTCACTTGCAGACTCAGCTATCAACTTCAAAGACATCATCCTCTCAAGTGTTTCTTTTGTGAGTGGATATTTTCTTTCTGCAAGCATATGAATCTCAGTACCATCTTCCAGTATCAAAGTATGTACCCCACAATTCTCATAGAAATTCCAACTCCTAAGAATCCATTCCTCTTGATTCTTCCAAATATCATCTTCTGCATTTGCATCAAACATTGTCCTTAAATCTCCCTAAAGAACTAGATCAACACCTTCTGGAGTAGATGATTCAAACCTCTGCATCACCAGGTTATATAACTCCTCAAGATCTAGCCTATCAAACATTGTCACCATCTCAGAAAAGGTTTTAATCCATCTAGAACTTTCATCAGATCTAAAGATCCTGTAGTAGATGCACTCTGCTCCATGTCTGTCAAGATGATAGAATTTTGATTCCCAGTTAATGATTGGAAATCTCTTCTCCAGGACTTCATAATCTATTATTCCTTCTTCATCTGGAACTAGCTTCAGAAAAGTCTTTAGATGCTCTTCTTTTTCAAGATCTGAGTCTGTCTTTTGCATTCTAGACTTCTTTGTTACTTTCATCTTAAGTCTTCTGCCTGGTATTTTTCTAGCACTCTCTTTATTTCCTTCTTGCTTAACTTTAACTTTAGCACTATCAGGTTCTTCAAGAACCTTTTCCTCATGTACTAACAGCAGCTTTTCTTATCATATTTCTCAACATTTTCTTATTCATCCCTCTCCGACCCAATTAGGAACAAGTCCTACAGTTCTATTCCTGTTCCTTGATGATAAGACCTGAACGCTTCAGAGTATTTTTTTTGTTTTAGCTGAGCATGTTTATATCTACCTGTATGCTTAAGGTAGGTCATCATAGCTTCTCAGATGATATTTGAACCTAGAGTTTATTCTGATTGCAGCTGATACTTTCTCAACCTACTCTCTTTTTCCTATTTTTAAAATACCTGCAAGAATCTTGGCTCTTTCTATCGCACAGTATACTTTCCATGTTCTCTTGAGTCCCATCAGAAGCAAATTCAATGATCAGCATCAGATTCTTGGCTTGAACTTCATCATACAAATTTGCAATGTAGTTCAAAGATGCTTGTTCTTGTCTCTGTCTCTCCAATCTAGCTTCTTCATCAAGTTCTGCTTGAACCTTTAATGCTATTTCAGCATCTCTCTCAATTTGTGCTTCACCTTGATCCTTTGATTTTACTTTTACTGGTTCAGGTTCTTCCTCAAGAACCCCTTTGCCTTTGTCTTTAGGATCAATAATTGGAAGTGGCTTCAAGGTCAAAACTGATATTGCAGGTCTTTCAGCATCTTTCTTTTCTTTGATTTCAACTCCTTTAAGCTTTGCCTTATCACTTAACATTACCAGAGCATCAACAAGAAAAATATCTTCATCTTCAAAGACACTTGATGTAGTAGGAGGAGTCATTGGAGTAGCAGTACTAACTTCTGGTCTGCTGGCAGTACTAATGTTAAAAGCAGTACTAACTCCTATATTACCAGCAGCATTAACTGGTTCTTCATTGCTTCCTCCCTTTTCTAAAACCTCTGTATCATGTGTCACATTTAGCTCCTCAGTCTCTTTACTTTGCCTCCCCTCAGTCACAGCTTCCTCTGTGTCCATATAGTCCATACCATGGGCTAAATCAGCATCAAGATCATCAAAGGCATCCAAGGTAGGTCCTGGTTTGGTACTTTTCCTCCCCTGTTTGGATACAGGCTCCTTCTTTCCCAACCTGTTCTTCATAGATAACCTTTTCACACTCTTTAACCATGCTCTGTGGTGTGAGATACTGGGCTTGCACTTCTTCTCCAGCTTCTTGATTCTAGTTTTCAATTTAAGGATCTTTGCAGCCTGAGCATCCTTGGCAGTCTCCAAAGCAAGAACCCTGTTTGACAAGTTAGTGCAAAGAGATAATAACTCCTCTAGATTCAAGCCACCCTCAGCTCTTTCAGATGTGTTACCACCTGAATGAGGACTATCATTGGATAACTGAACCTGATCCCCTTTATTCCCACCAGTGCCCTCTAAGTTCATGCTAGGGCTATGGGTATTGTCAGGTCCAGATGATGATTCTGTGACATGGGGTTGGTCTCCTACACTAGGTTGAGTAGGAGAAGGTGTTGGTTGGGGTTCAGTGGGTTGTTCTGAACCTTCACCCTCCTCTACTTCTGTAGATGCCAACATATTAGAAAACAAAGGTGTAATTCTTCCTAAAAATTTTAGTCCTTTTCTGGACATGTTGGAGAAAACCTTTAAAGTGTGAGCTGGTGTAATATAAACATCATTAAAAGGTTCACCAAGCTCAATTTGATTATTCAAAAACACCATTAAAAATCTTGGATACATAAGAAATTTCTTTTTAGGATTATCCAAGTTCCTCAACATACCATCAAAAATAAGTTTGGAAAAGTTAAACTTTTGATTTGTTGCCAAACATATAACAGCTGAAGCAATATTTGTTGAAAACTCATTCCAGCTTGTAGATTTTGAACTTAGGCAATGAAGTATGGTATGTATCAGATACTTCCATTGAGGAGAAAAGAAGGCTTTTTGAAAAGTTAGCTTATTAAGGTTTTGAAAAATATCTTTATTTGTGAGGCAAGCAGTACCATCAGCATCATTAAGAAGAAGAGAACTTCTTATTGATGCTTCGGTAACTACAATGCCTTGCTATCAATAGTAGCATGAATTTGCTTCTCATCATTGACTGTTTGGGAACTAGCAGTGTTCCAAAACTGTTCAAACGTAAGCGCCTTGGAAAGTGCCAATTGTTTTAACAAGGCACTATGGATGAAACAATCTCTCATCGACTACGACGTACGACTCGACGACATCCTATCAATGCGACAACCAAGGCGCGATTGACCTTAGAAAAACCCACGTGCAACCATTCTCGTACCAAACAACGATCGAATAACGTCACCACTGTTCTTCGCGAAAATGTCCAGAAAGACATATCTCAATCGATAAAGTTGTCGTCCTTGACAACATAGCCGACATACCTTACTAAACCCCTTAAACGTGAACGGTAAACTATCCACCTGTCTTGGTTTAGGAATGATGGAACACATTCCATAAACCTTATGTGTCCGTTTCTCCTTCTTCTAGTTTCAATTCTAGTCTGTGTTCCACTCCGTGTCGTGACAACTTGAATACTTCATCTGAAGTACTTTAAGCATTTTTTAATTCGCAAAATGCAAATTAAAATGTCACTTCTATTTGTTAAATTTTTGTCAAAAACTCAAGTCAAAAACCCTCTACTTAGGGCCGCCCCCTAATATATTTGGGACCGCCAAGAGATATGGGACCGCCATCAGCAGACCATAATTTGGAACACTTAAACAAAATTTTCTCAAAACACAAAAACAAACACCCCCTTACCTGCTGCCATTGACGAACACGCACAAAAACCCACCAAAACTCAAAATCAACCATTAAAACATCAATTGAAGATCAAATCAACACTAATAATCAATCCTAATATCACAAAGGTCATCAATTGTAATTCATTTCATTTATTTTCTTTCAATTTGAGTCTAGGTTTCATGATGAACACAAAAATTAAAATTGGGGATTTTTGATCTTTTTTTCAATTTCGTACAATTAAGACTACTAGGATATAATGTACAACTAATATGCTTCCCGTAGACATAGGATTTGCATACTTTAGTGAGATTGAAAAAAATAATAATTTGATTTTGAACTAAAACCCCAATTTTATTTTTAAATCACTCACGTTATGAACATAATAAATTGTTGTTATGCATTGTCAATACATCCTAAAAATGTTTTCAAACACATGCATAATGATCTCATGAACAAATTTCAAGACACGTAATTCATATGTATTTTTCGACTTATTTGGTTGAGCAAAATCAAACTATGGAGCGTTTGGGTTAACTCTTAGGATTTTATATTTAGGTCGGGTTAATCGTTGCTCCACATTTGTTGCATATAGGCACACACTAGGCACGAACTCAATATATTAATACAAGTAAAATACAATTAAAATATGATATTGGTTGTCTTATTTTAGGTGAAAATGCCTTGCAAATCTTCTAAAGATTACAAAAATACAAGACACTATATCCCTAAAATTTCACATGAATTTCGTTCTCTAATAAAAGAAAAACTAAGAAACCTTGAAGAACGTTACATTCACGAGGGTCAGGTGGTTTTTGATAACTTTACGGATCTAAACTATGTTCGGTCTTTGTTTCATTTTGTCGAGTTTGAGTGTCTTCTTGAAATCAATGAACAAGTTTGTCCTCGTTTTATTCTCAAGTTTTATAGCCAATATCGTTTGAGTTATTCCGACGAAGGTCAAATGTTTGTCGAATTTGTGATTCAAAATCAACTCTTCTCATACTCTCTTAAAAATTTTGCTCAAATTCTTGACGTTCCCTGTGAAGGAGCGTGTGTCTTTACCGATAGGTGGAGACTTGATGAGTGGTATAATGGTATTCCTTCGGATGATCCAATAACAAACCAACCCTCCTCCATCGAGGATAATCCATTCGTCTATTTCGAAATGATCGATAAGTCCAATTCTATCGCATCCTCATGAGGAGGAGATTGATGTTCATGATTATCAAATTATCACTTGTGAAATCATACCAACTTTGAAACCTTTAGAGGAAATCATCCTGGGAAAACGTCTTTTGTTTATGGGTGTAATCTGGAATTCATGTTTTTCCTGCGTGTCCTTTTTTTTATGCTCTACTTGTGCCGAACACTCTGACAAGATTCAATCTTGCCTATTACATGGCAAAACGAATGGAGTGGGTCACTAAGCAAGCTAGGTTAATTCTACCCTATGGTATGCTATTAACTCGCTTGTTTAAATTCATCATGAATGAATATCCCGAGTTGTACAACGAGTCTTATGTCTTGTACGATCGTGTCATGAATCCTCTTGCCGCTCAACTAAAGCGAAAACCAAGAAGGGATCGTGGCACGAGAAGAGGTCGTCATTTCACTTCTTCATCTTTCACCTTCGATCAACCATCCTCATCTCATCTCAACGATGATGATGATGAAGGAACCTCGCGTGCAAGCACTCCTTCCCCTATTCGTTATGTCAATTCCTTAACCAATCAAGTTCCTCAAGTTTTTCAAAACCCACCTAATGTCGACCAAAACATGGAACCTTTTTACACCCGCCAAACCGAAATCCTCAACCGTCAAGTGCAATTAAGAGATGAGCATCGTGGTGGAGTGAGGTCAATCGAAAAAAGTCTTAGAAGGTTGTAGAGGAACATGAAGAAGTGAGCAATGAGGGAAATTGCTTTAAATGAACAAAAATAAAAGGCTCTAGAAGAAATGAATATGTGACAGCGGGTTCCATTTCTCTATACAATTAAACGCTTCATTATCGTTTCAATATATATGTATGTCTTCCATTTTTTTCATTCTTTTGTATTTTTATTCATGAAGCTTGCCCGCCCATCCGGGCGGGCTATGAAACTAGTAGATAATATGCATACATGTATTTCTTTGATTGAATTTGGAATGATTAGTGTTATGAATTTAATTGTTAAGTATTAGATGATTCATGATGAAATAGAGTTGATTGCAAAAAGGGAAAATAGGAAATATCTTTCTGTACAGGAAGGAAAATTGGAAAATTTTCCTATCTTCAGAGAACGATCCCCATAAATATGGGGTGGCCCCCTAATATATCTGGGACCGCCATGTATATATGGGACCGCCATCAGAAGTCGCGAAAATTTTACTATGACTACCTGATTTTCTGTGCAGTTGACTATTCTCTCTTAGACCCAGCTAAACTTCCTGCAATTTGCTAAATAACTTTTGGAATTTATTTCCTTAATCCTCATGCTTTTATACTTTGATCCTATGCTTTCAAATTAAATAAGCCTTCATTACCATTCTTCTTACCATCTTCACCTTCCTCAAACCATTCTACCATGAATTCCACCAAAGTTTCTTCTTCTAACCCTTCCAAGAAAATCAAATTAACCATAGTCCCTCCTAGACAACTATTTGTTAACATATCTAGTGATGAAGATGTCACCACCACACCTTCTCCTACAACAACTTCTTCATCTCCAACTCCTCCAAATGCACCATCCAAACCTCCATCCAAAACTCTATCCACCAATCAAACCTCATCAAGCCAAGAGAACACATCTTCTTTTCAATCAAAACTTCAAATTTCACCACCATCATCAAATGAACCAACTTCTCCTCAACTTTTGAACCCTTTTCTTGACAACATCTCGGATGTTCCTCATTGACCTTCAAACCCTCAACCACTTCAAAGTCATCCTTCTTTGGATATCACACTCTCTTTGTCACCAATCACTCCTCTTGATCACATTCATGATACTCCATCACCACCATCTCCACCACAACCTCAACCACCTATCATGGGCGACCCTCTTTACTACAACTACCATGACTATCATGGGTCAACTTGCATATGTTGCTTTCACAACCGAACTCTTTTCTTAACCCTAAGATATAAGATAAACATCATGTTTGCTCATCTTGAGTATCTTCTCACTACCGCAATCACCTCACACTTTCCACCTTCACCTTGATATGGCTTCAAATTTTTTTTCATAAACGTGTCACCCCAAACCTTTTTTCTCAAAAAGTCATTCCCTATGACTCATGAATCATTTAGGGCTTATGTAGTATTGTCTCTCTTTATCTCATGAAGTATGTAGTGTGACTTA
>BQNB010081484.1:18613-29609 GCA_026074375.1 Tanacetum coccineum
TCTTGCTTGCTTGTTGTTTGATTTTAGTTTCGAATGTTTTGGAATAAGTTTGGATTATGGTCCCCTGTATGAGCATTTAAATAATTGTAAGAGATTGTGGATTTTAGTTGCGATTTGGGACATCACTTGAGTTTGTTCAAGGTTGATGGCCTTCATAGCACTTGGAGTTTATGCAATGTAGTTTTCTCTATTTTGTATCTTGTGTTATGATTGATCATTGTGTTGCTTTCCCGAGTTTCCGCTATTGTCGGGGTGTGACATTACATATCGTCCTCGCAAGGTAATCATTCAATAAAGAGTTCTTAAAATCAAATTTGTCATATTTCTTTCCAAAAAAACAAGTATGACAATCAAATCATCTTTATATATTTTTGTTAATGAAGAAGTTTTAATCATAGTCAATTTCTTAAGTACGCGTAAACTCTTATGTCATTTAACGTGCAATAAATATGTATACAATATTGTCCTTATGAGTCTTCTCTAAAAGGAAACTCATTTAAACCTCATCATCAAACTGATAGGTTAAAGATAAAACAATTTTCAAGAATATGATTATCTCCTTTTGGACAACATCTCTTCATTCATAGTATTTGAGTCATTAATTAAATCCAAGGTCTAATAATGCATCTCCTATGGTTAGCAGGTTCACCATGATCCTCTAACTCATAATCCTTACCATTGATATAGAAACATATCATGAGGTATCCTTTCGGATCTATGAATATGAGTAACATCATTATAAGGTTCAACATTTCATGTTTAGCCTCAGTATGACATTCGCTAATGCATTCAGAAGGTTTATGTATCTTCTTCTTGAAGTAATTCAAGACCTATATTACTGCTACTCGCTTTTAGCAAAGTGAGATTCCCACTCGCTTCTTTATACATTTAAGACTATTCTCAAATAACTTAGCATGACGAGTAACAAAAACTTTGTTCTCGTGTGGGTTGTAGAAATGGTATCCCATCATTTCCTTTAGGTATCCAACAAAATACACTTAACAGTTCTAGGCATTTGTCAATAATAATCTACAAGAGATTTTTACCAAATTTAGAACTTCAATCAAGACATAATGAGATTCATCTCATTTTATCTTAATTGCATATCCATGATATACTCAATTTATCTAACCTTGATCTTTTTAGGAGTTAAATAAGTTAAGGTAATCATAAATTAAAATAATATATAGTTTGATTACCCTCATTGGACATACCATAAAATTGTGGTATTCCAATAAGATTGATCTTATACTTTATGGCTTTTACTATTTTTACCAACTTAAGTTAAAACGTAATGGTATCAATAGTATTACTAAGCCAATTGCATCCTTTTATAAGTCTTTGATCAAGTCAATGACTTAATGTGTATGTACTAACAAGTAGACATAAACATCCAATATATTACTATTCGTTATAAGTCTTTGACCAAGTCAATGACTTCATGTACATGTCTTAATCATGAAGACATAACAAGTTAACCTTTTCTACTTTACGTTATAAGTCTTTTCATTTGTTAAACTAAAGTAAAATGAGTGCCTATATATGGCCTCAATAGTAATTTCAAGTTAATTTCAAACTCCATGTTTATGATTTCCAAGAAAACATAATCATGTAGCTTATCTTTTTATCTTGACATATTCTCTTAATAGGGCTACATACATTAAATGTGTAGGAGTCCTAGTAGAGTAATAGTTTTCTTACTTTGCAGTCAAGAGAAACCATTTGTCATATTGTTCTAAGTTGTTCCTTGCACACAATAAAGATTTCTCCCACTTGTGCAGGGTACAACTTCTTTGCATAAAACAACACCACACTAGTTAGTTTGTTTGTATCGACAATATGGCAGTGTCAAGCTCATAGCTAGTGTATATAGAACTCCATCTATTAATAAGGAATCATGCATAACTATCAAAGATAACATTAAACGGAAGCGACATCTCAAAGGCAACAAGTTATCAAAGATAATATACGGTGATTCTTACTAAATGAAGATGTTTCACACTTGGAAAGTAATTTATTATTTCAAGCCACGCCAAAAATAAAGTAAGATGTCTATGAGGTAAACAGATCATAACTCCCACTGAATTTGACAACATTGCAAGTTTGTCCTATATTCATAAAATGCATTACTCCTACTAGATCTGATAACAGTGTGAGTGTTCATTTACAAGTGAAAAGTAAGTGGCAATTTATGCATCTCTCCAATTCTTAAATGTCTACTCATTATTGCTAATGTGCTTAGATATTCAAGGAAGTGTGTTTAAGTTCTAGCCATCTTAGCTATTTAATTAACTTGAAAAATTGGCATGCAGTTTCTCCTTTATCCGCTCACTTTACCTCAAGGGTGTGCAGCGTCTCTTACTAGTTTAAGGAGACAGCTATAGACACGAGTTATCTAGTTATTGCCTTTTCCAGTTATGCGGTGATATTTTTGTCTTCTAATCAAACCTCATAAATATGTCTTGTTTACAACAAGATATTTTTAATCTTTGTAGCTATAGACACAAATTCTCTAGTTATCCAAGTTTCTTATTATGATTCAAAGATTTCAAATCCAAATAAGGATATTGAAGCAATCTTGAAAGAATAAGAAGTCCAATTTACTTAACTTGTAAGTTTGGTATGAGTTTGATTAGAATCTAAGATAATTCTTTCATTCCTATTATTACTTTTCCATAAGTAAAAAGTATAGGAATAAGTCTTATTTTCAAAATAGACACAGTTTGTCTTCTACAAAACAAACCCTTATTTACGGTATACGTTGCATTAATGCATTAAAAGAACTTGCCAAGTTTATTTTCAGTATTTTTGATAATTCATCTCTTAAAAATTAACTACCCATGTTTATATATGAATAAACAATTAATTTTATCTAGGATCTAAGATCCAACTTGACGTTCTACCATTAATGAAGTTGATCTACTAGAAATGGTAAACTCAAAAGGTAATTAGCGTGTGATAATTGCCAACATGTGCAACTCTTAGCCTTTATGAGACATAAGGCATCATAATCCATAATTATAATGTAAAGTAGCATGTTTAACCCTATCGTATGCCTAGGGTAGATGGTCTGAACATCATACTCGATTTAAGTCGTCCAATACAAAATTAGTAATTTACAATCTCAGGTCTGATCATACGATTGTTATATTACCTTGTTTTGCAAAATTTACCTAAAACTATTTTAGAGTAAAAATACAAACTCAAGTGATTTGGTTGACAATTTATAAGCAATAAATAAGCTACAATATATTCAAATCGCAAATTATAATACATGCATTTATAATAAGCGAAACAAATCTTTCTAAAATATAACCATATTTTATTTCTTATTTTATGTGATATTTAGGGTAAAATATTTCACTAAATAATATCCTAAAATAGGTTTTCACATAAAAGGCAAGAAATATTCATAAATATGCATTTATATTTTAGCCGGATCTTCCAAAATACATACCATATTTATATTTTTAGATTTTATGTGTTTTATATTTGTAATTATTTCAGTAAATAATTCCTAAAATAAATTGCACATAAAAAGCAAGAAAATATCACAAAATATGTGTATTTTAGGTATTTTACCGTTTTTATGTAATTATAACGCTATATGAACGGCTCGTGATGCCACTGTTGGAAATCGTGGTCTAAAACCCGAATATTACGTGAATATTAAACGAGCTACGCAGCGGAATAAAACTCATATAGCACTTATAATTAACATAAAACATAAAAATGAAAACATACTGAACAGAACCAATGCTACGTAAAGTATCGAAGATTTCTTTCCTCGAGCCACGCATGTGTTGGCAATACATGCCGAAACCGAAAACCCTTTCGAGTTACTCAAGTAAGTAACCTCTACGCGTATCATACACTACACGTCAACCAATACCACCCGAATGCTAATTTCGCGAACCAACGCTCAAGAATACGTCAGGTAATCAAAAAAACCAAAAATCCCTAAAGGGAGTTTATTTGGTTCGACTACAGGAGAGAAGAAGGAGGAGAAGGGATAAGAATTATGAGCTAGGGGGTCCTCCTTATATAGTAGATGATTTTAGGGTTTACCTAAAATACATAACTTGAGCGAAGATAGCTTCACAAAGCACATTCCATACCCTTTTCCCTCTTATGGCCGGTCGAACCATCTCCACAACACCCTTGGTGTTGAATTTTTGACTTTTCTAATTATTATGTATAAGTACATTTGACTACACATTAATTAAAAAGCCTTACAGTTAATTATTCATAAACTAACTAATTAACGACCGTTAGTATTCTATCGTTGGAATATTAATATACATAATAAATATACACTTATATTATTATATACATTAATCAAGTATTAAATACATATATAATAAATATACACTTATATTATTATATATATACCAATAGAGTGATATCTAAGTATATATATGTGTGACCCCGTAGGCTCACGTATTCCTAGCCGTATAAATATATGTATGACATGAGCACAAACCAACACATACATAGGTCATTCAACCAACACCCACAATAACCCTATGATGACAAAATAATCAGGCACCATCATGTAAAATATAGCTCCCATTCACAATAGCTAAGGGGCTATACCCAACTAGCTACATTTCCTATGCATTGACTCAATAATACAAATAAGTAGTACAACCTCACTGCTTGATTAAAAAGTCAAGAGGCATAGGCATCACTAGTCAGGGAACACACTCCCTTAAATATATCCATCCTTACCTCCATAGCAGTGCATTGATTAGACCAAGTAGTTTCATCTTGCACAACTCACTATTCTAATCAACATGTACTGCCCTCCAACCATTTTACCTTCTCAATGGGAAAACCTACCTTATGGTACATTGGACTAGTTAGACTTTCATGACTAACCTACAATAATCCACCAGTTCCTCCCTAGGCCAACTAGTAGAAATATAGGGTCAATCAGAAAGGATACCCAAAAAAAACTCCAAGTTATAAGTATTTTCCTATTAAAAATGGTAATTAATAAACTCAGACCTTTCTAAGACAGTAAAGGATCTGATACAACCCACTTTTTTGTTATACCAAACACTCTCTTACTTCCACAAAGCAATTATTTTAGAACTTCAAACTGAATTTCCTAAATATCAGCAACCCTCCTTACAGCTCTTGAATCTTTCTCCTTTATGTTCATTAACTTCAGTTTAATGACATCAATGATATCATCATACAACTTATTAGAATTTCTCTTTCCCCTTCTAAAAATTCTTTGATTTCTTTCTTTCCATATAAAATAAACCACTGCAGCCAAGCTAATTCTTCTGACTGTACTCCATATGTTATTTCAATTATTCTTCTCAAGTAGCTCATTCACCACTTCTTCCCAAATAAAATCAATCTTGTTCAAATTTATTTTAGCAGCCATCCTTTTCCATACATCTTTAGAGAATTCACATAGGAAGAACAAGTGACTATGTGAATCATTCACCTTGCTGTATAAAGGGCATAGGAGACTAGTTTAGACCCCCCAAGACATAATTTATCTTGAGTTAGAAGTCTTCCAATCATAGCCAGCCAAAGACAGAAAGGATGCTTGGGAATACACTGTTTAAACCACACTAGTGCCATTTAGCCTTTTCTGTATTGGGGCTAAGGACATCCACCACATGTTTATATGAAATGGTATAAGATTATTATCATCACATCTCCACTTCAATTTATCAATTATACTAGTATTAATTCTTGGAGTCATAATCTTTATTACCTCAAACTCATTAGAATTCCATTCTTTAGGCCACTTCCAAACACCCTCACCAATCATATCAGCAAGGCTGATCATCTTTAGAATTCTAGCATCATATAAGTCTTTATTGGTTATTTGATCAATCAACAGACCACTATTGTGCCATTTATTATACCACATATGAATTTTAACTCCATCTTCAACTTTATACTACAACCTGTTAGCAATCTTATCTCTGATTTCCAGCAAACACTTCCAGTTCCAATTGTCACTATCATTATATTGAACATTCCAAATACTATAATCTTTCAATCTCATCATGTGTATCCATTTGACCCATAAGGTGTCTTTTTTAGAGGCAATATTCCATAGCAATTTAGACAGCAAAGCTTCATTCTAACTTTCTAAGTTTTTTATTCCTAATCCTCCAAATTCTTTTGGCTTGCAAACATGCTTCCAGGCTATCTTTGCTTTACCCTTTGCAAAGTCACCATTACACCAAAGAAATCTTTTAAGAATACCATTGACCTCTTTGATCACTGTTTTAGGAAGCTTGAACACAAAATCCTAATAGACACTCATAGATTCAAGCACTACAGAAATCAACATAAGTCTCCCAGCATATGAAAGACACTTAATCTTCTAGTTTTCAGTCCTATGTTTTATTTTATCAATAATAATATGACAATCTTTCACACCCAACCTTTTAGTTATCAAAGGCACCCCAAGGTATTTTGTTGGTAAAATTCCTTCTTTAAACTGCATGACATTCTTGATTTATTCTTTTTCAACATCCTCCAGGCTACCAAAAAAATAATGTGCTCTTGTTAAGATTAGGGAACAGTCCAGACACTTTACTAAACTCATTAAGAGCTTCTGTAATCAATTCAGCAGAGATGGGATCACCATTACAAAATATCATGAGGTCATCTGCAAAACACAGATTTACCAATTGTAATTCCTTACATCCATGATGATATTTGAACTTATTATTATTTCTAATCTTCCTCTGCAACAATAAGGTCAAAATTTCCATAATGAGAGTAAATAAGTAAGGAGATATAGGGTCTCCTTGTCTTAGACCCCTTCCACCTTTAAAGTAGCTATGCCTTTCACCATTGATGCATATGGAGAATCCAATAGTCCTTACACACTTCATTATCCATCCCACCATCTTTTGATCAAATCCAAAATTCTTCAAAATAGACTCCAAAAAATTCCAATTTACAGTATCATAAGCTTTCTACAAGTCTATCTTCATAGCATAACTTTTACGACCATTTTGTCTACCATAACATCTTAGGATCTCTTGAGATAATAGGATATTATCCCGAATTACCCTTCCAAGAATAAATGCTCTTTGGTTTATTTGAACAAGCTTTTGAGAGCACTTTTGATTATGTTAGTAATTACCTTACTAATGCACTTACAAAGTACATTACAGCAGGCAATAGGCCTAAAGTCAGAGACTTTTAAAGGAGCTTGGATTTTAGGCACTCATGTGATTAAAGTAGCATTTAGCTCCCCTAACATTTGTCATGAGCAAAAGAACTCTTTTATAGCAGAACAAACATCATTGCCAACTACACTCTATGCTTTTTTAAAGAAAAGAGATGAATAGCCATCAGGACCTGGAGCTCTATTATCTCTAATATCAAACATAGCTTCCTTTATTTCTTTGCCACTCACCTCCTTAACTATATCCTCGGCTTCTTCTTGAGATAAAACAATACTGAATAGGTCTTCACTAATTCTTAATTTAGAAACATCATAGTTATTACCCAAGAATTGTTGAAAATGTTTTACAAATTGCTTAGGAATACCCTCTCTTTCATATCTGACACCACTTTCATCACAAATAGCTTCCACCCTATTCCTGCTTCTTCTTCCTTTGATAACTTTATGGAAAAAAGAGCTGTTTTTATCTCCTTCATTCAGCCTGTGGAAAACTAGAAGGGGGGTTGAATAGTTTACCTCTTTTTAAATTAATGTATTGTTTGTTTGTAAAATTTAGATTCGACTTTATATGATCTCAATATGTGCAAAATATGAACAATACAAATAAGTAAATAAATAATGTGAAAGACAAGAGATAAGAGTTAGAAAGATCAAACCACAACACAAGGATTTATAGTAGTTCGGTAACGAAGCACCTCTTCGCCCTACTCCACTCTCCGAGCACCAAACTCGAGAGTTATCTTCACTATGTCAACAAAATCCCTTTAGGCGGAGAAAACCGTACACGACTAAGCTTACACCTATTTCTGACACTAAGCCAAATGTCAAGTTCTAATCCTAGCTAGACCAATCTATCACAACTAACCACACTACTTCACAACAATTCACTACTTCTCTTCACTACACACTTTCTCTTCACTTTACTACTTCACTTCGCTTCACAACTTCACTACGCTTTACAACTTCACTACACTTCACACCTTTACTACACCTAGACACTACTACGATCACACCAATCTAACACTACTTACAAAGATCACCCCTATCTAACTATACTTACAATGATCACCACAATCTAACTATAACACACAACTATAACACACACCTTCACAATATACACAAATGATTTACAAGATCTAACACAACTTCACAACAACACCAACTAAACTATAACACTTTTTAACTTGATGATAAGAAGTATTCCTCTCCTGCACTTGAAGAATTAAGATTGGATCACTTAGAAACAAAAGCCTAAGATTAAAATATCAAAGGATTGTAGGAGATATGTAGACTATTTTTAGACAGAAAAGAATGAGTGCAAAAGGTGAGAAAATCAGTGAGGAACAGTCCAGTATTTATAGGCAAACTGGGTTGACTTTTTGTTTGGCCGGTCCCCTTAATTAGGGTGTCGGTCCCCTTATAATTAAGGGGACCTCCAGTGTATTTAAGGAGTCTGGCCAGGCCAGGACGCTCCCTTTTTTGTCTTTTCCAAGGGAGGTGTTTTCTGGAACATTTCTAGCCGTTTTAGGTATAAAATTTGAATTCAAAATATTTATTTGAATAAAACATTTCTTTTAAATCTAAAAATGTTTTGTATAAGTTTTAAAAAAAATGTTTGTTACCTTTTATAAAAACGTAAGGTTTAAGAAAAATAAAAATTCCTTTGATCATAAAATAAATTAAGCATTTATTTATTCATACCTTAAGTGATTTACGTCGGGTGCAAACTTCATTGAAGCAGTAACGAATAATTTTTCATTAATCGTTTTACATTTTGTGATTATCAAAACGTAGAGAGGTCGAAAAATATTAATAACGTTTTTAAACATTATTTCTATCAACAATCTGCCCCTTTTTTATGATTACAAAATCTAAACTCATTAAATGTAAAATTATTTTTAAACAAGTATTTAGTGAGTTTTATTTCTATTTCTCCTCCTTTTTGTAGAATCAAAAAGGCTTCGTCAATGAATGTTAGTGAAACCGACGAAATAAGTGCTGTCCCTTGATGTGTACCCCCTCGTTCTAGGGCACCAAGGAATCGAGCTATGATAACTTTGCTATAAAAACAAGTTAGAAGAACAAGATAACAATTTCTAACATATAGTAAAGAAAGAGGAAAAATATGAAAACATGTTGATAATACTTAACAAGTGTCATGTTATTTGTGAAGCTAACAAACACAAGTATGTATATATATATATATATATATATATATATATATATATATATATATATATATATATATATATATATATATTTATATATAGATATATATATATATATTATATAGAGTGAGTGTTGATCTCGCAATTGAGAGAGAGAGATAGCCATATGAGAATACTTCATCTCGGTGGAAAACCTAGAATAGAAAAAACTCATTCATTACCCTTTGATCAAGGTCTTTCTTCCTTTTTTTTACATAAAATAAGGGGTTGTTTGTACTTTCTTTATTCTTTAAAGATGATATTGTATTTCATTTAATTTTATATACTTACATAAATATATAATTTTATTAATTTTAAAAAATTCAAGAATTTATAAAAAATCCGAAATTTTTTTTAAAAAATTTCAAAAATTTAAAATTTGAAAATTCAAAAATATGAAAAAAAATCGAAAATTAGGAAAAAACAAATTTCAAAATTTTGAAAAAAATCGATATTTTTTGAAAATTCGAAAAAAAAGTTTGAAAATTGGAAAAAAAAATCAAAAATTTGAAAAAAAAAATCGATATTTTTCAAATCGAATATTTAAAAAAAAGTTCGAAATTTTGAAAAAACAAATCGATATTTTTTTTTTAAATATGGAAAAAAGTTCAAAAAATTGAAAAAAAAATTCCAAAATTTGGAAATTTTTTTAAAATTAAAAAAATCGATATTTGTCAAATCAAAATTTTGACAAAAAGTTAGAAAATTTTGAAAAAAAATTCGAAAATTTGAAAAAAATTTGAAAAAAAATGGGTAATTTTTTTTTGAAATTTTGAAAAAAAGTTCAAAAACTTGAAAAAAAGTTCGAAAAAAAGTTCAAAAATTAGAAAAAATGTTCGAAAATTTGAAAAAAAATCGATATTTTCCAAATCAAATAATTGAAAAAAGTTCGAAAATTTGAAAAAACAAAATCGATTTTTTTTTGAAAATTTGAAAAAAAGTTCAAAAAATTGAAAAAAAACTCGAAAATTTGGAAAATTTAAAAAAAGTTCGAAAAAAAGTTGGAAAATTTTGAAAAAAATAGATTTTTTTTTTGAAAATTTGAAAAAGGTTCAAAAACTTGAAAAAAAGTTAGAAAATAAGAAAAAAAGTTCAAAAATTTGAAAAAAATCGATATTTTTCAAATCGAATATTTGAAAAAAAGTTTGAAAATTTGAAAAACAAATCGATATTTTTTTTGAAAATTTGAAAAAAGTTCAAAAATTTGAAAAAAAATTCGAAAATTTGAAAATATCGATATTTTTCTAATCGAAAAATTGAAAAAAAGTTTGAAATTTTATTAAAAGATTTCGGAATTCTTTGTTTTTTTGAAAAATTTCAGAAGTTTTTTCTAAATTTTTTTTTGAAAATTTAAAAGAAAAAACCGCAAATTTTAAATAAATGTTTTTTTGAAAAAAATTCCGAATTTTTTTTCCCGAAAATTTCTATTCACAAACTTTTTTTTCTACTTTTTTCTATAAGTATACATTTTAGTGCATCTGTTTGAGATACTAAAGGGCATCTGTTTGAAAACAAACAAATGTTGTATTATTATATTAAGAAATGTTGTACCACTTCGTGTGATGCCCTAATCTTACTAACAGATGCCCTTATCATAACAATAATCGATAAATGA
>BQNB010081485.1:0-29608 GCA_026074375.1 Tanacetum coccineum
TGTACTCTTTATTTATATAAGTGCTTGAGACAAAGTAATATCACCATCATCATCAGTAGTTGTTGTAGCAGTACTAACAGTTGTTGCATCACCAGCAGTACTAATTACATTACCAGTATCACTAACTTAAGCAGCATAGTAATTAACTTAGCAGTGTTAATAACTTCAACTAATTCTTCAACAACATTAACTTTATCATTTTCCTTATTAGCAGTAACTTCTTGTTCTGCAATAAATACCTCCCCACCATCTAAAACATTCACATCAAACATCTCTTCATCCACATTTTGAACACTAACTAGGGTAATTTCTTCATCTGCATCATTAGCATCAATCCTCCCCCGTTTAGATGCATCCTCACCCAAACTTTCTTCATTATCCATTCTACCCTAGCTGTCAAACCAACTTTGTATAATCTCTTTAGCTTATGAGTTCTTGACCTACTTTTCTTTTCAAGCTTCTTAACCCTCCTTTTCAAACTAGCAATCTCATTCTGTTGAGTGGTCTTTGTCTTCTCCAAATCAAGAACCCTGTTTTGTAAATTGGTACATAGTGCCATCAATTCATCATGTTTAAGTCTATCCTCATCACTTTGAAGTGTGTTACCTCTTACGAGCAATAAATCATTAGAATGTTTAGATACACTCTCAAACCTAGTTCAAGCAGTAGTATACCCTATGGTTTCTTGGCACCTGGGACCACCACCTAAAGTATTTCCTAGGGAACTAGATTCATTAGGTGTTGCCTTGGATCGGGTCTTAGTTATGTTACCATTGTACTGCTCTGCTTCTAAGCTAGAAGCAGTTGTGGTAGCCCTCACCAAACTTTCACCCAACTCCTTATGGACAGCCTCATCTGCAACATTATCACTATGATTACTAGGTTGATGATTAAAGGATCGATTGAAACCCTTAATTGAAGTATTTATGAAAATACCCTCAACAACATTAACTTTCACACAGTAGTAGTAAGTTATGCCTAGCAGCCTTAACTTTGAGTCACCAGCATTAACTCCAATTCCATTCTAAACAGCTTTTCCATCATCAATTTAACACTTTTCTTTGCTTTTTTGCCTACCCTTATCATATTTCTAAAAATCTTTTTAGTGTGTGAGGGTGCAATATATATTATCTAATGTGTTGGCTCATCCAACAAGTTGTTGTTCCAAAAACTTTTACAAACCTTGGATACATCAAAAATTTGCCAGACAAATTATCCAAGTTTCTGATCATACTTTCAAAAAATGAATTTTGAATAATTGACTTTGTTTGTGGGCTAAGCGATAATGGCAGCTGCCATAGTACTATAAAACTCATTCCAGGCCGTAGTTCTTGGGATCTTAGGACACTATAAAATAGTATGAATTAGAAATTTCCATTGTGGGGAAAAGAATGGTTTATAAAAAGTTAGTTTTTGTGAAATTTTCTCATACCCCATCAATATAAGTTGTTTAAAAATGGTAGAATTTGGTAAACAATCAACACCTTCCTCATCTGCTAGTTGAAGATCTCTTCTAACAGATGATTTAATAACGATTATCTTCTTGCCATCTACTAAGGCATGTAACTGTGCTTCCCCATTGATAGTTTTGACCTTGACAGTAGACCAGAATTGTTCAATGCAAGAAATATATATAGTAGGATTAATCGTTAATGCATACCTTATAGGGTGTGCATTCAAAAATCTACAATTTGTTCAAACCCATCACTCTCTGTGGGTTTAGACAAAAATGCGACCATATTATGAGTATCTGCAAACTTTAGAGTCGTTATTTGTGTTGGTTTTTGATAATGGATGATAAAACTGAGTTAGGGTTTGTAATGGGAGAGTATTTGAAAGAATGAAATTGATTAAATGATTGATTGAAACCCTTAATCGAAGTATTTATGAAAAATACCCTCAACAACCCAGCAGTAGTAACTCAGCAGTAGTAAGTTATGCCTAGCAGCATTAACTTTGAGTCACCAGCATTAACTCCAATTCCATTCCAAACAACATTCCTATCATCAATCTAACACTTTTCTTTGCTTTTCCAGCAAAATGTTAGCCCAAAAACCAAGAAAACACAAGCCATAGCAATTTTCAATATTATCATAGTATTAATTATACCTAACAGTATTAAGTATAATTAACAGTAGAAACTCAGCAGTATTAAGTATAACCAGCAGTATTAATTATACTTAACAGCAAAAACTTTTAATGACATGAATAACAATACTAATTCATACAAAACTCTACAAAAACATAAAGAGATAAAAGACTTTAAAGATTTAGCATTCTAATACTAGCAATCAAATATTGAAATCTACTTACATCAAAAGCTTTTGTAAGCAAATCTGCAACATTCTTGTCAGTATGGATTTTGACCATTTGAATCAATTTCTTTTCATTGCAATCTCTAATAAAATAATGTCTGATCTCTATATGCTTTGTTTTTTTAATGAAAAACATGATTTTTAATTATGCAAATAGTACTGTTATTGTCAATAAAGATCTTGGTATGCATAAAATTATACCCATAATCAAGTAGTTGATTCTGAATCCAAAGCACTTGTCCACAACAACTTAAAGCAGCTACATACTCAGCTTCTGTTGTGGAATTTGCAACCACTGTCTATTTCTTGCACTGCCATGATATTAATCTACATCTAAGGAATTGATAACATCTTGTTGTAGACTTCCTATCTAAGCTTGCTCCAACATAATTACTATCAGTGTATGCTACCAAATCAAAAGGAGAATATTTTGGATACTAAAGGCCAAATTTTGGTTGACCTTTTAAGTACCTAAAAATCCTTTTCACAGCATGAAGATGTAAAACCTTTGGATTGACTTGGTATCTTGCACAGGCACACACTACAAACATGATGTCAGGTCTTGAAGATGGAAGATACATCAATGAACCAATCATTGACCTATACATATGAACATCCACTTCTTCACCATCTTTATCCTTGAGCAGAGGCTTTTGAGTTTCCATTGGTGTGCTTGCAGTCTTGACTTCTGTAAAACTCAAATTTCTTTAAAATTTTAGCAACATATTTATTTTGACTAATAAATATGCCATCCTTCTTCTGCTTCACTTGTAATCCCAAGAAGAATGTAAGTTCTCCCATAAAACTCATCTGAAATTTCTCATGTTTCAACTTCTCAAATGCAATGCATAGCTCTATCTTTGTTGAACCAAAGATGATATCATCCACATAAACTTGGACCAGCAAAATATCACCTTTGTACCTTTTGATGAATAAGGTCTTGTCAATTTTCCCTCTTTGAAACTCATTGTCCAACAGATATGTTGACAAGGTTTCATACCAAGCTCTAGGAGCTTAATGTAGTCCATACAGTGCTTTTTCAACTTTGTATACTCTATCAAGAAAGTCTAGATCTTCAAATCCTGGTGGTTGACATACATACACCTCTTCTTCAATCTTCCCATAGAGAAAATCACTTTTTCCATCTATTTGATACACTACGGAATCTTTAAATGAAGCATAAGCTAAAAATAGCCTAATTGCTTCAATTCTTGCAATAGGGATAAAGACTTCATCATAGTTAATCCCTTTTTTCTTGTGTGTATCCTTGAGCAACCAATCTTGCTTTATTTCTTATCATAATTCCCCTTTCATCCTTTTTATTCCTGAAAACCCATTTAGAGCCTATAGCCCTTTTTCTATTTGGTAAATCCACTAAAGTCCAAACTTCTTGTAACTTGAATTGTAGAAGCTCTTCCTGCATAGCCTCTATCCAGCTTGGATCCTTCAATGCATGAATTACCTTTTTGGGTTCTTCCTGTGATAAAAAATAAGCAAACAAGCAGTTTTGAAGGTCTTTATGGTTTGTTCTTTATTGAATAGTACTAACAAACCCATGTTCCTCCAAATTCTTTGACATCTTTCTTGTTTGTGTAGCTGATTGCAAATCTCCAATCACTTGATCAAGAGGATGATCTTTATGAATTCTTGTAGTTGGATTAGGACTGACTTGGATTGTTGTATCCAAATTGTTCATGTCAGCCACTGCACCATCATCTTCATCATCTCTTGAGAAGTCAAATATGCTATCATCTTCCAAAGCAGGCATATTTGGATCAAATGGAAGTTCAATGCTTGTTTTTCCACCAACAACATTAACATCATTTGTGCCAGCAGCATTAATAGTTGAACTAACAGTATTAACATTGTTAGTGCTGTTAACATTATCTTCCTTCTCTTGATCTTTACATTCACTATATTTCTTTTTTTTTTTATTTTTTTTTTTTTTTTTTTTTAGGATCTTCATCAACCTTCTTTTCATCATCACTTGAAGGTTTGGATCAATCATCATGAGAACTCTTTGGATCTTGGGAATATTGTGGATCAATAGTCCATAATGGTAGCAAAATATAATCTTTGATAGGTTCTGTCTCCTTTCTAGCTTGACCTGTATTATCACTTGTTTTTGTACCTGTAAAACCATTAGACTGTATACCTGTAACAATTGGCTCATAATTCATTATTCTTGTTAATGCATCAATATCAAATAGCCAATCTGGTCCACTACCTACAACATTAGGTGTACTCTCACTAAACCTAATATGCAAGTTTTTTTCCACTATCCTTGTTCTACTATTGAATACTCTAAAGGCTTTACTATTCAACGAGTATCTAACAAAGAAACTTTATCAGCCTTACCATCAAATTTGCCTAAGTGATCTATGGTATTGAGAATGGTAACAGGACACCTAATTGAACTCATAAAACTTAAAGTTAGTGTTCTACCATGAAAAAGTTCATATGGGGTCTTGTTTTGAGGCATAACTACTAACACTCTATTTTGCACATAGCAAGCAGTATTAACTGCTTCTGCCCAAAAAGTAGTTGGCAACTTAGAATCAACTAGCATAGTCCTAACAGCCTTAATTAGTGTCTTATTCATCCTCTCGGTAACTCCATTTTGTTGAGGAGTTCTAGCTACACTAAATTGCCTCAAAATACCCTTCATCTCACAAAACTGATTCATTTCTCTATTTTTGAACTCAGTCCTATTATCACATCTAATCACCTTAACCTTGTGATCTACTAGATTTTCTATCCCAGTTATAAAGGACTTAAGAATGCCACTAGTTTCATCCTTAGTAGCTAGAAAGAAAACCCATGTAAACCTACTGTAATCATCTGTGACAACTAGGCAATACATTTTCTTCTTAAGGCTTTTTATAAATGTTGGACCAAACAAGTCCATATGCAACAAATGTAAAGGAAGACTGATTGAGTTCTCTGTTTTGGACTTACAAGAGGCTCTGTGCTGCTTTCCCTTTTGACAAGCAACACAGGTTTGATCATTTTCAAAAAGTTTGGAAGGTAAACCTCTTACAAGATTTCCTTTAACTAATTTATTCATGGTTTTAAAATTTAAGTGACCTAGCCTTCTATGCCAAAGTTTAGATTCATCAAAAAGGCAAGTTAAACCTCCTTTAGGAACTATGTTCTTTAAATTAACACTATACATATTGTTCTTTCTAGGAACTCTAAGTAAAACTTGACTTTCATCAATTAACTTAAAGTTTAGAGATAAAACAATACATTCAGTGTCATTAAAAAGAACACTATTCTTTTTATCACACATTTGTGAGACACTAAATAGATTAAACTTTAACTCTCTCACAAAATACACATTTTCAAAATCTAGATTACTAGTTTTAATGGTACCTTTTCCTGTGATTTTCTCTCCTTTGGGGTTCCCTCCAAAAGCAACATATCGTCCATCTATCTCTTCATAGTCTGTAAGATAGGACATGTTCCCTGTCATGTGCCTTGAGCATCCACTATCAATCACTTCTTGATCCTGTAAATCCATTTTTGGATTGTCCTCTGAGTCAGGACTTTAAGATGAGAAAGCCATGAGTTTATAATTAGGCCCTTCCTCTACCTGATCACTCCAGTCATATCCACCAAGACCATCACATGACACAAAAGCTGTGGAAGTAGATGTTTCCACATGCACACTCCTTCTTGAGCTTTCCTTGTTCTTGTTGTCTTGATTTCTTGGAGCTCTGCACTCCCTAGCAAAATATCCCCTCTTGTGTATAACACCCCGTATTTTAGGGTCATTGACGTCGTCAATAAATTCACTATGTATTTTTAGTATTGTACGCGTTTGCTTTTAATCGTAATCGTTATGTTAAATCGCGTAAGCTAAAAATTATCGTTCAATGTAAACGGGCATCAAAACATAAGCTATAAAGTGTTGTAAAGTATTTGTAACAAGGTGTTGAAGCTTAAAAGTATAAAATCAAGCTTAAAACAAGTTTTTAACACAAACTTCAAAACTTTCTGTTTTGGGACGAAAATTAAAGTGTCTATATTATGTTTTATAAAGATAGTACATCCCATGAGGATTCCAAAATGATAAGAAACTCAGAAAACGGATTAATAACGAAGAAGATACGCTAATTACGAGTTTACGACGATAAATACTTTTATAAAACTATTTTTATAAAAGTTACTATTCACCACAGAAACTTATACTTTTAAAACATCAATAAATTGATAAAACTTTTAATTACGAGAACGTGCTCGCAAGAATCGCTAAAAACGGAGCTATAACGAATAAGATACGACATTTACGGGTTTTACGCTAATTAAAACGTAAAAATAAGTTATTAGCTGTGATGAACAGTAAAAACACTATTCACCACAGAATGTTGAAAACTTAAAAATGTAATATTATGATCACTCGTCTTAATACGAAAGCGTGGACGTAAGAAACGCGAGAAACGGACTTAAAACGATAAAGTTAGGTCATTTTTGCTAAAGGCGTATTTATAAACGTTTTTACTTTATAAATATGATTTCACTAAAACGATTAGATGGTGATGTAGCTATATAGAATTATATGTGGTTTTAGTTAATCAAAGTGCTATATTACTAGGGAGTTTCATAATGAGGCCTCTTCGGGGTGGCGTATCGACGAGTTGTTGGATTTACGATTTAAAGTGTCCTAGCTCCTCATACGTCACTACATGACCTCTTAATTATGATAGCCCGAACGATAGTATGATGTAACTAAAAAGGATTATATATGGTAGTTGTTAGTCAAAGTACTTGAGTACTCATACGACCTATATTAACTAGGTTGCATTCGGGCGTTAGCGTGACGCGTTTTCATTTGGGATATTTCATTATCAATTTACTCACTCGAGGTGAGTTCATAGCCCCATGTTTTAAATGATTTTGATTTATAAGTTTTTGGGGTGAGAAACATGCGATGTTTTATACTTTGGACACAAGTGGTAAATTTTATATTATGATTACGTGTTGCCTAAGTAGCGATAACCCAAGTTGAGCCCATTATCATGAACTGGTTAATTACCTGGAGGGTAAGCGCGAATGTTATAAATAGATCCATTTGGGATTAACATCCCCGTTCGGGTGAGTCATGCTCACTGTGCCGGTATACCGGATAACCAACGTATACCATGTCGAACTGGGGATGTTTTGGGTTAGAACATCCATACGGGCATTGTGGGCAATTTTACATTGCAATATATTGTCGAGCTTCAGTGTCATGAGCTTTGGGTGAACGTAATTGCATTTATGTGATGTCTGCATCTGTTGCATTATCATACAAATGGGTGATCTTGTGGTTCTGCATTATACGATTTATTAAACCTATGAATTCACTAACATTATTGTTGATGTTTTAAAGCAATGTTTTTCAAAAGGTCAAAAGGCACGAGGTGCTGGGATACATTGGTGATTATATGTTTTGGGATATCATGCTAAAGATTTGGTTGCATATGTTTTTTTGGGAAAATGTGTTATGAACTAGTATCTTTGTACTATTAATGTCGAACAAGTTAAGCTTCGGGCTTTTTGTAACAGATATTTAGTAAAATCCAATGTATCCGTTTTTACGACTTGTAATGGTCGTTTTATATATATCTTGTGTTGTTGATTTATGAAGTAACACGCCCCCTGACTCATATTCTACTGCGAGCCATTTTGGGGGTGTTACACATATAACTCACAAAAACCACACCTCAAAGACTCTTTTAGGAAGATTGACAAATAAGCAATTTGAGCAAACTTTGAAATTAGCAGACTTAAGATTTGGATAAAACAACTTAAAATCTTGACGAAAGACTTTAAAACTAAAACATATACTTAATTAGAGCTTATTAAAACTAACTTCATAACCAAAAACAGATTTGATCCTCATTTGACCCAATTTGAAATCTTAACCCAAACACCCCTTTAGAAAGCTAAAATGCATTTTAAGCTTATAACAACCTGATTTAAGCAAAGATTTATAAAGGTAGATGATAAACTAAGCTTATTAATGACTTATAGACATTAACAATTCAAAAATAAGCACAAGAATAAGCAAATTCAAATAAGCAGTTTAAAAGCACATAGAAGACAGTTTTTATGAAAACTATTTCTACGAGTCTTATAAGCATTAATCCAACACTAATAAGTATTAATAACACTGAATAAGCATAGATAAGCAAATATTAAACAGGTTAATAAGCTAAAACCGGAATAAGCTATGAAATGGAAATTGAAACTCACTTGATATTGAATGATTCTTCTCAATACAACGCTTGTAAATTGACAATATTTAAAAGATAGAAAAAGCAGTAAAATAAGAAGTAGACTAAAACTATTCCTAAAACTAGATATATTCTAATGTGTGATTTCGTCTCCCTTTTATAGGGGGACACTTGTGCTTATCTTCGTAAGGTGGATTGCCTAAGCCTTGAATTCTTGCCATCATCCCAAAATTACTTATGATAAGCTTCAATCAATCTCAATCAACATTAATCAGCTTTTTGACTTTTCCCCAATTCCTTGACGCGTTTTCATTTAATTTGAGAGTGCCACGTGGCACTGAGGGTATGTCAGGATGATGAGGGGTGCGAGAAAGGGTGCTTCGAACCATGAAGGGGTTCGATTTGGCTTGGGTTTAGCCTTCCTGCTTTTTTCGGTTTAAATAATAATATTTCAAAAGGTAACGAGTGTTAGGGAGTTAAGGGGTAAAAGGGATAACGGGGTTAAGTTTTAGGGACTAACGGTTAAAAGGTAAAGGGACTGGCGGTGTTAGTCCTTAAGGACTAACGGTGTAATACACTTAACAGCAGTATAGTGGGCTTGTTAAGTGTATTTGGTTTTGGGCCGTTTTTGGGCTGTTTTGTTTATTTTGGGTATTTTGGGCTTTTTAAACAAAATGGGCTAGTTTTAAAGGCTTAACGGGCTAATTTGGCCCATTAACTTAGGTTGGGTTGGCCCATTAAGATGCATACGCCTTCGGCTTTGATTTTTCACGCTCTTTCCAATCTCGTGCTTGGTTTTGTCTGGTTTTTGCCTTGTTTTTGTCTTTTTGTGAATATCCGTTACCTGCACAGTAAATACACAAAACAAGCATATATTTGGCATTTTAAGTCCGTTTTTGGTCATTTAAGATCGTTTTATTTAGGAAAAGGTATGTGTATTTAAGCACATACCAGAGAGCTATCCCGGCATCTAGATTACTGGTTAAGTCTCACTAGACCCAGTTGAATGATAGGTCACATGTAAAAGTACATAAACAAGTATAAGGCGATAAACATAATTAAACAACAACAATAAATTAAGCAAGCCAGATTAAAATAAACCAAACATTATAATCTTCATTAACATGGCTAATACCCGAGGGTATTAGCCCACAATCATTGTCATTTTACAATCGTGATCAAACAATTAAAAACCGAATGATTAAGAAAGTAATAATTACACGATGTCTTCTATGGAATTATGGTTAGTGCTTGACCTTGCCTACTTCTAATATCTTGGAAAATTCAACTTCAGAGTGTATGGTATAGAGTATGTAATTTTTGCACCTTGAAACTTGTTTTTGAGCCTCGTATTTATAGTGTTTGAAAATAGCCTGAATACGCCGTATATAGTAAGGTGTATACGGCGTATGGGGTTAATTTCCTTGGAGTTCACGATAAGATCAAATCAATCAAGATTAATTTCCATCAATCACATTAACTTCTTATCTTTGACTGATGATCAGCTGGGCATATGGCATATAGGTGAAGAGTGATACGCCAGATCGGGAATTGATCATTACGAGTATTCTTGTGATGAGCTGGCGCTGATACGCCGTATCTTCTTTGCTGGATACGACGTATGGTAGCAGATAATAGTTTTCTTTAAATGTCTTCGTTTAAGTTCCATAATTGCGCCTTTTAGCTCTGTCTTCACAAGTTATTCCTTAATTACTGCAATCATAAACTTTAAGCAATTAAGTACCAATATCTTGCAATAATTATATAAAAGTGGGTAAAATGTATGGGATAAATGATGGTAAAATGTGACGTTATTTGATGATATCAAATATCCCCCTACTTGATTCCTACTTTTCCTAAAGTATACTTTAGAAAGGTTTTGAAAATGTATCCCAACCTAGGTTAAGGATTTTTCCGTTAAGCATTTTTTTGTTCTAACCACCTGTTTAAAACCAAGCACCTTACAAAATATGGAAATGAAACACTCAGATCACTCAACTAATCTAGGGTGTAACATTTAAGTAGTACGCTCATTTGCTCGGTCGTGATTAGCTTCATATCATAGGCTTGGCAAGGATACACATCTCCACCTTTAGAGGTATCTAGAGCTAAGGAGTAACAAGTTAAAAGGTAAATTGGGTATTTATTAATAGGCTTAGGTTTAATCATTCTTTTATAGGATGAAGAATGATATAAGGTACGGAGCTTCTGACTTTCACCGAATGTAAACAGGCAATGAGAGACATGGCATACATGGCCGTAAAGAATGAAATAGAACATCCATGATCGTACACAATCCTCATGAGTAGATCCTAAGGTTAGTTATCTGGAAAGGGGAACGAGAAAAGGGTTGTTAAATAAATATAAACAAAACAAATAGATTAAAGCCAAACAAAATTCGGTTGCAGTTGCTAGTAACTTTTACGACCGTTCAGGACATAGTCTTCGAAACATATGAACAATCCGCCACCTAGATCATAGAAATGACAAAGACAACCTAAGTTGGTGTTCCCATAACGGTCAACTTCCTTTACATCCCGAACTTTACATACTTTTTATAAAATAAGTGGTGATATCGGCCACTTTTTACAATACTTTACATCGTTGATTTTTGCACGTATCACGACTTAATCGATTTTCTTTCAAATTAATTCTTCGGTATAAGCTTAATGAACAGACTTATATGTCTTTGCAACATTTTTTTTGACCATAAAATAACATACATAAATCTCAGTGTATTTTTTTTTACGTTTCTTCACTTTCATCCATTTGTCCGGGCTGTTTCTTCCTTTTTACTTTTCTTCTGCAGACATTACATATAATCGCTAAAGATAGCAAATTCACGAGGCTACAAAACTTCCCATTGCATTGTGCATTTTTTCCGGACCTTTACATTATATAGAGAATTCTTCACTATTGACGCAGGAACTACAAGACTTTACACGAAAGCAACTAGCAACTTTGATTAAATAGGCTTTAATCTACACGGTAGGCTAAGGTGTAAAGGTGAAATGAAACAATTTTAATTGGTGTGGAAAAAAAGAAAGGAATGGCTCAGCAGGTTGTTCTAGGAGTATCTTTACTCTAAAAGTGAGAGTAAGCAAAAGGGTTACACGGAGGTTAACTAACAAGTGCGGTTAGTTACTTTTACGACATGTAGGCTTTTTGGTTTAATCTTATAAATCTACCAGTCAAGCATTTGTTTACTCCAATCTATTCCATAGTACTCATCATTGAGGTCTCGAGTGATATACCAGGCCAAGTTCTAAAGTCCAATACATCACCGGCACACTCATATTTTTGTGGAATTTTAAGTAAGCAATTGAAACAGATAGGCTTAATTCTCACAATTTGGCATTAAGGGTTATAGTGCGCTAGGTAATGTAACTAGTGATTTTTCACAAAAAAGTATGCTAAATTTTTTTTAGTTTGATCCATTTTTAGGCATTTTTAAGCATATTTATGAAAATAAGGACAAGTAAGTTATAATTCTCCATCCCTTACTTAAATTATACAACGTCCTCGTTGTATATATAAAACATTTAAATAATATGTGAAAAAGAATTAGAACGAGGAAACTTCCCTGATAGTTTGCTCCGGATGGTTTTCCATTTTGAGTGTTTGAGCAAAAAGTGTGTTGAAGAGGGCTTCAGATTGCCCATGAGAGTTCAACACGTGGCTTTTTTTTAGATTATACCATTAAGTCGAATTCGTTTCAGCAAGGTCCTGCATGAAAGTTTAGAAGACGTTCATGCAATTTGTACTTCACTATCCTACAAAGACCAGGCAAACAATTAAACACAAACTTATACTGGTTACATTACGACGTATCCCAAACATTAGGATATGCAGTATGTAAACCTGTTGAAAACAATTAAATTCTTGATTTAAAAATACTGATAAAGTCTAAGGACATACATACGCCGATCTAAAGGGTTCGATACGCGTATGTTATGTCTGGTTAGAAGATCTAACTATTTTAATTAAAATTCAAAAAATTAAATCCTAGAAATCTACCAGTTAAGCATGTTACTCCATCTAAATCCGTAGTACTCATCATTGAGGTCTCGAGTGATATACCAGGCCAAGTTTAAAAGTCTACTACATCACCGACATACTCATATTTTTGTGGAATTTTAAGTAAGCAATTGGAAACGGATAGGCTTAATTCTCATAAATTGTCATTAAGGGTTATAGTGCGCTAGGTAATGTAACTAGTGATGTTTCACAATAAGTATGCTAAATTTTTTTAATTAGATCCATTTTTAAGCACTTTTAAGCATATATGTAAAAATAAGGACAAGTACATTCTAATTCTCTATCCCCCACTTAAATTATACAACGTCCTCATTGTATATATAAAACAATTAAATAATATGAAAAAAAAATAGAACGAGGAAACTCCCCTGATAGTTTGCTCCAGATGGTTCTCTATTTTGAGTGTTTAAGCAAAAAGTGTGTTGATGAGGGCTTCAGGTTGCCCATGAGAGTTTAACACGTGGCTTTTTTTCAGAGTATACAATTAAATCGATTCCATTTGTAGCAAGGTCCTGCATGAAAGTTTAGAAGACGTTCGTGCAATTTGTACTTCCGCAATCCTACAATACAGGCAAACAATTAAACACACAACTGTACAGGTTACAATACGCCGTATCCCAAACCCTAGGATATGTTGTATGTAAACATGTGAAAATAATTTAAATGCTGGAAATTAAATACTGGAATTTAAAAATTAATAATAACGTCCAGACATACATACGCCGTATCCTAAGGGGTTCGATACGCCATATGTTATGTCTGGGAAGACAAACTCAACAATTAATTAAAATTCAAACAATTAAATGCGAGAAACAATTTAAAAACAATCGGGTTGTCTCCCAGGAAGCACTCTTGTTTCAGCTGGTCGTTAAGTTCGACCTTTTTCTTTTCCTTTATTAATCTATGGTTTCATCCAGCTCGACCAACTCGTTCCCTTATGTGATGATGCATCTATCGTAGTATTTTTTAACCTATGCCCATTGACCTTGAAGCTGAAATTATTTTTATCGGTGATTTCCACGGTTTCATATGGATATATGGTTTTTACAACGAAAGGACCGGACCACTTTGATCTGAGTTTTCCTGGGTGTAATCTAAAGTGAGAGTTAAATAATAAGACTTTGTCCCCAGTTTTGAAGTTTTTGTCCCCTCGGAGTCTTGAGTCGTGCCATTTCTTAATTTTTTCCTTATTGATCTGAGTGTTCTCGTATGCCCCATGTCGTAACTCTATTAATTCATTGAGTGCCATGAAATGATTTTTTGCAGCTGCCGTGAGATCCATGTTACATTGTTTCAGTGCCCAATAGGCTTTATGTTCAATCTCTACCGGCAAATAACAAGCCTTTCCATAAACTAATCTAAAGGGGGTACATCTCGTTGGTGTCTTATAGGCGGTCCTGAATGACCATAATGCATCATTGACCAGTCCTTCAGGTTATATCCAATCGACTGCTCTAGGATACGTTTGATGGCTTTGTTAGTGACCTCAGTCTGCCCGTTAGTTTGAGGTTGATAGGTTGTTGAAATTTTATGAGTCACACCATATTTTTGAAGAGCTTTTTCCAATTGAGAATTGCAAAAGTGTGTTCCCCTATCACTAATTAAGGCTTTAGGAACCCCGAATCTGGCAAATAACCCTTTTAAAAATTTTACCACTACACGAGCATCATTCGTAGGGAGCACTTGAGCTTCAAACTATTTCGACATGTAGTCCACCACCACTAAGATGTATTTATTACCCCTCGAGTCAGGAAAAGGTCCCATAAAGTCTAGTCCCCAAACGTCAAATACGTTGCATACCTGTATGTTATTTTGTGGCATTTCGTTTCATGATGATATGTTTCCTGATTTATGGCATGCGTCGCACTTTGAAACATAGTCTTTGGCGTCTCTGAAGATACTTGGCCAAAAGAATCCAGATTCATAAACGTTTCTCTCGGTAATTAAAGCACTGTAATGTCCTCCAGTTGGTCCAGAATGGCAGTGCATTAGGATTTCAGGGATTTTGTTACCAGCGACACATCTCCTCATTATGTTATCTAGGCATAGCCTAAATGCATAAGGTTCGTCCCAGAAGTAGTGTTTTACTTGAGAAAAGAACCGTTTTCTTTTTTCAGCTGTCCATTTGGGAGGTATTACTTTCCCGACAATGTAGTTGACGTAATCAGCACACCATGGTTCATCGTCCTCAGGAGTAGCCTTTAACACCATTAGGTGCTGATAAGTGCTTAATTACACATATCTTTTGCCTCTAAAAACGAGCTTAAATGACCAAAAACAGACAAAAAAACTGCCAAGAGCGAACGTTAACCTAATATTCTATCAGTATTTTTATCTATCTAGATTAGTCTAATTAACTTTGTTAAACCTATGTTTTTGTAACATATTTACTAGAGGTAATTGAGGGGTTTTCAGCCTGAGAGACTGACACATGTTTAGTAGTGACAAAGATTAATTCTAAACATAATAAACACAAAAGCAAATAATCACAAGACAAAGAAGCGGTACAAGCCAAATAATAGAAAAATGTATTAACCATGCTAAATCCAATTACAAGATGATTTGTTTGTTTAGTGCAATGTCTACTTATCTCGAGGCGGCATATCATTCTTAAGACTTAGGCGGTTCTTCATCCTAAGACCTAGATACGAACAATCCTGTCATGATTAACGCATCTACATAAAGCATCTATTAGTCTAATTATAATCTATCATAGGAAATTAAAGCAGTGGTGATCCTGTTAATTAACCACTAACCCATCAACGACTTTTTAAAATTTTTACAGATATTTTTTTAGTTTTTTTTTTAGGGGGGGGGATAAGGTTTTTTTAAGTTTTTTTATATTTTATTGATTAGTTAACCCACTTATTGCTTGATGTTGTTTTATATGCCGGTAGTCCACCACCCAAATCAATACCAATTAATTAAGAACAATACTGGTTGAACAATTATCGGGTCATCTTCCGGTCCAACTAAGCTCATAATCAAATGGTAAGGACAGGGCGTCATTTGTGATCCTATTGGTTCGGGCATACAGAACACAACATGGAGAGTTATCCTGACTTCTAGATTACGAGTTAAGTCTCACTAGACCCAGTTGAATGATAGGTCGCATGTACAATCACATAAACAAGTATAAGGCGATAAACATATTTAAACAACAACGAAAAATTAAGCAAGCCTGATTAAAACAAACCAAACATTGTAATCTTCATTAACATGGCAAATACCTGAGGGGTATTAGCCCGACATCATTGTAATTTAACAAAGCGTGATCAAACAATTTAAGAATCGAATGATTAAGAAATAAGAATTACACGATGTCTTCTATGGAATTGTGGTTGGTTCTTGACCTTGGCTGCTCCTTTTCTTGGAAAACTCAACTTCTGTGAGTATGGTATAGAGAATATAATTTTTGCTCAATGAAAACCTCGTTTTGAGTCTCGTATTTATAATGTCTGAAGAAATTCCTTATACGCCATATAGGAAAGAAAATGACCACGGCTATAGGGTTAATTTCATTGGAGTACGCGATAAGATCAAATCAATCAAATAATTGCCATCAATTCACATTAACTGCATATCTTTAACTGATGACCAGTTGTGCATACGGCGTATGGTGAGCCAATGAATAACGCACGAATCGGGAATTAATCTTTTACGCGTATTCTTGTGATGAGCTGGCGCTGATACACCGTATCTTCTTTGCTGGATTAATGACGTATAGTAGCAAATAATAGTTTTCTTCGAATGTCTTCGTTTTAGCTCTAGAATTGCGCCTTTTAGCATCTTCTTCACAAATCACTCCATAATTACTGCAATCATAAACTTTAAGCAATTAAGTACCAATATCTTGCAATGATTATATAAAAGTTGGTAAAATGTTTGGGATAAATGATGGTAAAATGTGACGTTATTTGATGTTATCAGATATTATACCTAGTGGTTAGAGGTTTGGGGTTTTTGTATAGGTTTTAAAGTTTATATATATATCACTTGTGATATTATACCTAGTGGTTAGGGGTTTAGGATTTTTAGTATACAGTTTAGTTATTAGTGGTTTAGGGTTTTTGGTATAATATCAGTGATAGATAACATATGAAAACGAAAGAAATCATTTGATAATTGCTGAAAACGTCTCCATACGGCCAAAAACTTTTGAACACGGAAGAAAACGTGCGAAAATGGATAATAACATGCAAAAATGGACTAAAACTTGCGAAAACAGACAAAAATGTACAAACGAACCAAAATGTACAAAAATAAATGATAACATAAGAAAATTAACGAAAACAGACGGATACGTATGAAAACGGACGAAAACGTATGAAAACGGACGAAAACATGTGAAACGAAAGAAAACGTGCAAAAACATGGGAAAACGCAAAAAACGTGCAAGAAACGCAAAAAACGCGCGATGGCGGATGAAAATGTACGAAAACAAGCGAAAACGTATGAAGACTTATGAAAGCTGGCGAAAACTTATGAAAGCTGGCGAAAACGGGCGAAAGCTGGCGAAGCACGCGAAAGCTGGCGAAGCACGCGAAAGCTGACAAAAACGCGCGAATGCCGACGAAAGCACGTGAATGCTGACGAAAGCGCGCGAATGCGGACGAAAGCACGCGAAAACGTATTAAAACATAAGAAAATGTGTGAAAACAGACGAAAACGTGTGAAAACGAAAGAAAACATGCGAAAACGGACAAAAACAGAAGAAAAAGTGTGAAGACAGACGAAAACGTGCGAAGACAAACGAAAACGTGCAAAAAAGTTGGTGGAACGCGTGAAAGCCGGCGTAAACGCGCGAAACGAGCGAAAGCGTGCGAAAACGTATGAAAACGTAAGAAAACGTGCGAAAGCGGACGAAAACAGAAGAAAAAATGTGAAGACAAACGAAAACGTGCGAAAACCGTATGAAAATTTGCGAAAACGCGCGAAAACGCGCGAAAACGCGCGAAAACGTACAAAAACATTTAAAAACGCGCAAAAACATGCGAAAGTGGACGGAAACATACAAAAACGTATAAAATCGTAAAAAACGTAAAAAACGTAAAAAAATACGTTAAAACGTAAAACACGTACAAAATGTCAAAAAAGTCATTTAATCGCAATTTGGGCAAGATGTGCCAACTTTACAAATAATGAGGGAGTGGTTAGTGTGAGTTTTAGTAATTTTACACTTTTGGTCCCTCCATGTTTTTTTTAATCTTAAATCTTGTCTTTTTAATCTAATGAAATGGATGGTCTAGATTTGTCCCTTGGTATGTAGGGAGAAACTAGTATGCAAAATAACTCATCTCAATGTATAGAGAAGAATTAAAAATGATTCAGTGTAAGTTCAACTTTTGCAAAACTTCACCTACTTGAGTCCTTTTTACTTTGCAAATAGAGTCATTTACACCAACTTCAGACACTACCAACATTGATATAGCTTAATACATGTGATTAAAATTGTATACATGTCAAACATAAAAATTGCAGGATGGGTATAGAGTGGGTGTTGTTATTGATGCCAATGGTCATGACACAGGGGACTAAAATACAACGGTAGGACAACAAGAGTGGTTGTAAACTAAATGTTACCTAAAGTTTTTCTCTAAATAAAATGGAGAAACACTATACCTTGTCATCCGAAAAGTGAAATTACCATTATGATCTATTTTCATTATCATTTTAAATTGTTATTACAGTATTAGGGTAAACTAAGTTACTATGCGAGTTTTTGTTATTCACATCATTGTTTTATAAAGATGGTGAAATATGGTTAAAGATAGTTGATGATACAATGATAGAGTTAAGACTAAATGAAGAGTATGAGTCGTCACTTAGCGGGGTAGGTTTAGGATCGATTGGGTAGTATCATGAGCTTGCAGCCTGCTAAGATATGAATACCGTTAGTCTCACCGTGAAAGAGGATCCCACAATCAACTTCGGGCGTGAGAATTAGTATTGATATGGGTGGTATAAGATTGAGATCGAGTGAGAGTAGTAATGTATGTGTCTGAAAGAACATGCCTTGTGATGCCAAAGAGTTTGGTATTTATAGTGAGGTTCCCTCCCTTGTCGTCATCTGCCGAGGATGACGTATGGGCAAGGGTCTTCTATTCCTCGTTGGTTAATCACCTGCCTGTGAAGTCGCTCTCATGTCAGTTTCGAGCATTTCTTGTTGTTAACATTTGGACTTGTGGTTGTACCATTCCACTTTCCTCCGGCCGTACTGTCAAGATAACCGATTTCAATGCCATTTAGGGAAAACGTAGCCTAACTCGCTCTCTTGGTGTATCTACTATCGTTCCCGTTTGGGCGGTATCACGTGATTCGTGACACGGCGTCCCAGTCAGTTATTTTAAGCTGCGAAGGAATATTCCGTAAGATAGACTTGGGCGGTGGTTATGGATACCCCGTCCGGTCTTTATGTCGTGGTATTGAGTGTGTAGCTATATCTTTCTTTGGTTTCTGGGCATTATCTTCTTTTGTTTCCTGACTAAGTTATAGGGCGTGATCCGCCCTATACGTCATCATGTCCCCCCTAGTCTAGTTATATTGTATCTTCCTGAGAAAATTTATCTATACTTAAATCATCTTATCCGTTGGTAGCAATCGCATGTGTTTGCTTCTAGTGCGCTCCATGCGTCGGTCGTTGGTTTACCGTACCTACCTACTTTTACCGTAAGATTCCTGACTGCTGGCAGCGTCTCCATCCGACCGTTGATCTTCCTCTAATCTCGACCTTTGATTTTGGGATTTCTTGATCTCCATCGTCCATTGGGAAACGAACCGTTGCGTCTCTTTCTAAGCTACTCGATGCAAGCCTCGATTCTTGTGCAACACATATATAAAGGGTTTGCATTTTCTTTATTTTTCCATTGTTTCTCGAAAAGTTTACACACAATTTTCACTCTTCCTTGTTTTTGCTACTTCATCCTTCGGCTACCCATTCCTAGTTTCAATCTAAGGTGCGTTATTTCTTCTTTTATCATGGCACTTGATTCATTTCATTCCACATGATCCGCCTTGGAATTCGATAAGTTTTGGAATGATTATGGGATTGGGAGCGAGTTTGGCCTAGAATTGCCTAGGGTGGTAGGGGAGGGGGGGGGGGATGGGGGGGGGGGGTGGATGGGGGTGGTGGGGGGGTGGGGGGGGGGGTGTTGGGGTGGGGGGTGGGGGGGTGTGTGGGGTGGGGGGGGGGGGGGGGGTGGGGTGGGATGAGCCTAACAATACTATCCAAACCCATCCCACCATCCACCCAAACTATCCTAATTTTGTTTTTTTTTTTTTTTTTTTTTTTTTTTTATTTTTATTTTTTTTTTTTTTTTTCCCGAGAAAGATCGGCGTTTACACTCAGTTCTTTGAGTTTGCAAATTTCTGTCCATCCCTCCCCCCACCTTTTTTTCTAGTGGTCTTAATCGCACTTTGGGATTCATATCTTGTAATTATGTGTTCTTAGGGCTACCCGTATCTACCATTTTGAAATTAGTTGTCGGTCCCATGGCTGTTTTCCTACTGTCTACCTTTTTCGTCGGTTTCATCTGGCCAGTAATCTATCTACTGGGTGGATTACCATTGAGAAAAGGCAGAAGAAAAAGAACATCGTCGTACCTACTTGTCATACCGAGCCCTTTGATTCTTTGAAAGGGTAGAGGGATAGGTTTTTCTGGGTTAATACTTTTATGGCTCCCATCGTCATGCAGCGATTTTTAGGCAAGGAATTTCCCCAGGATGGGAATATGGTTTTAGAGACCTTGCTCAATAATAACCCTACTCGGATCAGGAGGTATCCGGAGGAGTTTCTTGTCTTTTTTTTGATAGGGTTAAGTCATTTGTGGTGCGCCCCTGTGATTCGTCGTGTATTTTATGATGAAGATAAAGAGGGTGGGTGTTAGGGATGGTTGCTTGTACATGTATTCTTTCTGTTGTTATTTTTCATAACATAACCTTTATTTTTATTTGTAGAAATGAGGCTTCAGGACTTCATTAAGGTTCCCAACCCATTTGATGTTGTTTGTGCTAAAAAGAAATTGCCAGAGATTGAGAAGCATATTCTTGAGCAGACTGCGGATCCGCCGTCTGATTAGATTGTAAGGTTTGGTAATCTTGATTCCCTAGACCAATTGTTTCCAGGCCGCCGTTCTTCCTCCTCCCACTAATGTTAGGAAGAGGGCATTAGTGCAGGCTCCTACTGGAGAGTATGCATAAAAAAGGGGAAGAGTGTGGGGGGTCTAGCTCCAGTGTTGGTGCGATCGAGGACTCTACATCAAAAGCCAATGATACCTTATCTATTCAGCTGTCTGATGATCCACCCCCGGTCACTGCTTCTAAGGTCGGGGAGTTATCATGTATATCTACTACTGCTCCAAGCAAAAACGATTATCTGTCCAAAGCAAGAAATATTCAGCTCTTAGGAAACCTTTGTCAAATAAGGGTCGGTTGGTGATTGGTCCCCCCCAAGTTTGCTATAGGGAGTCCGTGGTCGGTTCTTCTCACAAGGCCACAAATGATTTTATGCTCCCGCTGGGATGCAGAGGTTTCGGAGGGATTGGTCTAGCGAGAGGCGAAGTACCAGTCAGATCCTTCCGAAGACGCGATTACTTACTTGTGTATTAGTCATTTGCTACCACGTGGTGCGTGGGGAGGCGGATGAGTCTGAGTCGTTGGTTTTTGCCCGACCTCGGCCTGATCCGTACCCATGTCTCATCATATTTTGGGGATTGTCTTTGATCCGGTGAAAGATTCTGCTGAGACCTCTCGTATGCCTCTATGAGTGTGGACCCCTCCATTGCTAAGGGTATTTATCATCCAGATTAGGAGTTGACTAATGATTTTATCATGGACAAGGGACCGATGTGCCGTAGTTTTATTGACCATCTTGCTACCCCTAGACAATTTTCATGCCTTAGGTCTTTGAGTCCTGAAGATGTGTGTGACCGGGCCATTGTGGCTGCAACCCGACATATTACCTTGTTTTTTAAGATCCGGTTAAGGTTGGAACATGCTGATCTTGTGAGGAGTAAAGCTTGAAAGAAGATTGGCCCACCGTGATGCGGCGCTAGAAGGGACACTAAAATTGAGTGTCTTCGAAAACTTTTGAATGAGAAACCCTCCGGGGAGATGTCTCGGTTGAGGTAGGGTTTTGAGGGGGTCAGAAAGAGAGGTGGGACACCAAAGGAAACAGGTGGAGGAGTTGAATGTGGAGGCTGGAAAAGTTCCGGGGTATAGCTTTATATTCTCATAAGGAGACTGATTTATCTACACTTAATGACAAGTACCAAGATCTTCTTCAGGAAAAGGAGTAGCTAGAGCTCCATAATGCTAGCCTCTGAGGCCAAGTTGATAGGGAAGCCGAGGTAAAGGCTGAGTTTGCTCGGATGTTGGATACCCAGCAGAGAATGTTTAATGAGCGAGTGGCGGATTTAGATGCTCGTCTTGACAAAATGGTGAAGGAGACAGACGAAGAGTTTGCTCTTATGTTGAGGGATGCAAGGAAGACCAAGAAATTCATCATAGGGAATGGTTTCCACTATTTTTTAAACAAGTTCAGAGAGAGCGAGATGCTTGGTACCCGCCTTGGTGCCTGTATTTCTGCCAACATTTTGGATGGGATGAGACAATGTCTCGAAGCTGGGTTTGTGCATGGGAAGTGAAGAAACATGTAATCTAATGATCTACCAAGAACAAGAGAGAGAGATGTGGGTTGTGATGTTTAGTGAGAGAAAGTATATAGAATGGATGAAGTGTTATTGCTATATGGAAAATGGAAAAATGAAACAACCAACCCTCTCCCAGGCTAGGAGAGGGCTTATATAGTTACATGATAGCCGACCCATAGAGCTCTGATGGCTTTCCATGGGGCCTTGGGCCGGATTAGCTTCTAAACTTAACATGACACAATCCTACGAGCTAAGACTTTATTACAACTTGGAAGTGAACCGATACTTTTTGTGTTTATCGGGTGAGGTATGGGGGTGGTGTGTGTCGTGGGTGTAGTGTATAGGGTGGGAGGGGGGTGTATATGGTGTGGACGGGGGGGGGGGGGGGTGGGGGTGTTTGTGTATGGTGGGGGGGGGGGGGGGGGGGGTGGTGGTGTTGCCAACAAACTCCCCCTAAAGGGAGGTCACTAGACGGTGCCATATCTCTCTCCTAAACTGGTTGAGACTAGCCGAGAGGCGATACAATGTAGCGTAGTTGTGGCTTAGAGAGCAGTCTTTACTCGTTCTTTTAACATTCTCCTGTGAGTATGTTGTAGTAATCATTGATTTCGGATTAAGCTTGTTCCCTGTTGAACTTGTATTTGACGATTGTGAATGCTGTGAGATGCATCTCTGAGGTCATAGCAGACTCTCTCTATATCTCACTCTCTCTCTATCTTATGTGCATTCATCTTGAAGACTTTGCATGCTTTGAGAGATGTAATTTTATCTCTCTGAACTTGTCAACATCTCATACCTTTCTTGAAATGGCTGACTTGAAAAAACTTTAATGCTTAAATCTGACGTCTTTCTTGAGATTCGTTAACTATAATAGGAGCTTCGAGAAAAGAAACCGTTTTTTTTTTTTTTTTTTTCGTAATCATAGTAGCGTTGAAGGTCTTGAAATTTGTATTTGAGCCATTCAAGAAGTCCTTAGTTTTGTCTATCGGGTATGAGCATGTGGCTATGATCGTGAGTCCAGCTGGAAATCAGTAACCTTGATAATCTTAATTACACATATCTTTTTTTACCTCTAAACGGCGAGCTTAAATGACCAAAGCACGCTCAGAAACCTCGTCTATGGGCGCGAAGGAGGTCGAGGATGCGTCATATCTAGAGTTTGCATTGTATTGTGCAGGAAGTGGATATCAACAAAAAGACAGAAAATTAGAGCCTAAATGACAAAACGTTGATGGTGGCGATGGAATGGTGAATAAGACTGTGAAAAATCAAGGTCCAAAGACCAAAAAAGTTCAAAGTCCAAAGTCAATCCAGAAAGAATCAACAGTCAAGTGACGGCGTGACTATCTCTGTCGCGTCGTCTGATTCTGCTACTCGTAGAGGGCGGGAATATTGGAGTGCAATCTTAACGGCTCAGGAGCTGATGGCCGGGAAAGCCCAATAGTGATAATTATTAAAACCTGGGGGGGGGTGAAGACCAAATGGGCCCTCAATCAATTACAGCAGCCCATTTGTGTGCATTTGACAAAGACTGTGCATCTGATGGGCCGGGAAAGCCCAATAGTATAATTATGAAGACTGTGAAGACCAAATGGGCCCTCAATCAATTACAACAGCCCATTTGTGTGCAATTGACAAAGACTGTGAAGACTTTGAAGGCCCAATCCTAGCCCAGTTACAGCCAATCTCAGCCATTGTACACACAAAACCCACTTCATAACCTTATTGGGCTTGAAAAAGCCCAATAACCAAGCCTAAACCTTATTGGGCCCAGACACACTCAATTGGGCCCAATACAAGCCCAATACTCTTTTTATAAAACTCAAGGACCAAAAATGTAAATTTTAAAAACCTTGTTTTATAATTAAAAATGAAAAAAATAAAGAAAAGGGGCCAAAAGTGCCATGTTTGAAAGATGTTTTTATAAAGAAAAATGGTTTAATAAAACACAAGGGCTGAAATTGCAATTAACCAAAACCCTCTTTTATTCTTTTGTTATAAAACCAGAGGGACCATTCTTGCAATTACCCCTAACCTTCTTTTATTTCTTTTAGTTATAAACTAGAGGGGCCATTTGTGTTATTTCCCAAACCTTGTTATAACTAATTTTCAGCTTAAAAGAAAATGAAAAGAGAAGAAAAGAAGAGGGACCAAAGTTGTCTCTTCCCCAAACATATCGTTTAAACCCTGTAACAACCCCGTACTCGAACCAGTTTACCGCCAAAACCATACCACCCACTTCCCCCACGTTTTCCTTGCAATACCACTCTCCCACTACCTTTCCAGCTCACCCCTACTCATCTTCCCACCTACCCTGCCCCTATCACTCTCTCCCCAACACAAACACTCAAACCCCCGAAGATCCCCTTCAATGGTGAGATTTGTGTACAAGACCAAATGGAGGCTAGAATGCGGGAAACAAAATTTTTTTTTTTTTTTTCCCCCATCTACTCTCACAACAAGCACAGCCCAAGTGCAAGAAGTCTTTGAAGACCTCTATAAAAGAGAAGAGAACAAGAAAAAAGAAAAAAAATCCCGTTTTTATTTTCTTAGTATAAATTTTACTTAAGTTTGCATTTAAATTATTGTACTCAGTTTCTTTTCAAGTTTATGTTGTATTATTTCCAGTTTTAATAAAAGATAAAGAGTTTTTGTGTTATTGCATTTGTTAAAATTTGAAATATGAATTAAGTTGTTTAAATCCTGTTTAAACTTGTGTAAAAGTGTTTTAAAAGTGACAAAACCTCACTTGTGAACCACTCTCTATATCCTTTATTTCAACCAAAATCAGCAAAGAAATTTGATTTATAGAAAATACTGGGTGTTTTTGGGTTTGACGCCAAAATGGGTCATATGGGGTTGTGCATGGTCAAGCTCACTCAAATTCTTTCTCAGCCAACTTTGGCTGAGTGTGTGGGTTTCATTAGGCCATTTTAATCACTATCTTTAGTTTAAAAAATAAGTTTTTATGTTTTTTTTTGGTTTCTGTCAAAATTTGAATAAGCCAATTTGAGCTTAAAGGCTTAAGCTGCATAAGCAGCTTAAGCACACCATTGTGTGCTCTTTGTTGTTGTTTCTAGCTCATTTACCCAACCATTGTTCTGTCCCTTTGGCTTGACCAAGTATAAGTCAAATTTGGCTTTGCAATCTTTTTAAGAACCCTCAAGTTTAAGCCCATTTATCAGCAGCTTTTTCTTAACCTTAGAAACCCAAGTTTTGAAAATAAGCTCTTTTACCACCCCTCTTTATCTGTTTGTGCTTTGTTGTGGCTAAAAAGTTCATTTGAGCTTATTTGCATAAGCCCAAAAAGCCCCCTAGCTCACTGTTGACCCTCCCCTGGTGCTGAAACCAATTTTCAGCACCCTTTTTATAGCTTATTTTGTATTAAGCCTTAGGATGTTTTTGCTTTTTAGTGTAGCTTATTAGTAGCCCTTTAATTCCCCAAAATATCATAGCTTATTTTCCCCTCTAGTATAGCTTATTCTAGGCTTAAAGTTCTATTTTCTTTTTAAAACTGTCACATAGCTTATTTCATTTCTAGCTTATTTTAGGGCTTAATCTAGATAACTTAGCTTATTTTAGGACTCCCCTATCCTTATTAACTGTCCCCTATAGTTTCTAGCTAATTTTGTTGGCTTCAACCCCAAAAAGAAAAAAAAAAAAAAGCTAAAAAGCTTATTTAGCTTTTGACAGCCCCAAAAGCTCACATTTTGGCTATTCATTGAGATTCAGCTTATGTGCCTTAGTATTAAATATTCTCCCTTAAGCCCCTGAACAAGTTTGCTCTTTTGCTTTTGCTAATAAGCAACTTGGAACCCACTTTGAATCGGGGTCCACTTCAGACAATTGTTAATTTTCCTCTTTTGGTTAACCTTTGTTAGTCCTGTGTGTTAGTTAGCGTGTTAACCTGTTAAGTCCTGAGTCTTTTCACTGTTATTCCCCCCCTTAAGGTTAACCACAGGATTATTTATTTTAATTTAATTTAAAATAAATTAGGTTTAAAATTTATTATTAATTACTCTTAATATAAACAGTAACTTTGGCATTTTTTATATTTTTATAATTGTTAACTTTTTTCTTTATTTAATTTTATTTTTTTTTCAGGAATTTTTATAACTTTTATTTTTGTCTTTTTCTATTTTTCTAGTTTTTAATTAGTTTTTAATTCTTTTAAAATTTATTAAAAAACAGGCTTTATTTTTCTTAAATTTCAGTCTTAGACCCGTTTTACCGGGTGCGTTTTACCGTTTCTTTTCGTTTTACATTCAAACGACCTCCGTTTTAGTTCTAGTTTTCTTTATTTTTCAAATTAAGTTAATTAGAATTTAATTTTGATTTTTAATTTAATTTAGCATTTATTTTCTTAATTTTTAGTATTTAGGTTTCCCGATACCTGATTCTGTTCCCCGTATTTTAGTATAGATTTAATTTTAGGATTTCCCTATAACTAATTTTGTTTCCCGTAGTTTTTAAGATCCCCATTTCCTATATCTGTTTCCCGTAGATTAAATTAGGTTTTATTTAATTAATTTTAGTTGTAATTATATCAGTGTTTCCATCATATATTCTCCATCATTCAATTTCTCATCAAACCAGGATTACTTTCAATTGCAGCCTCGTTGGGACATACGACCCGGGAATATCTCTTCCGGAATCTTTTTATTATTGATTCTTTCTTGTGTATTTTATCCTTTTGTGGAATTTGACCTTTTGCCTTGGTCAAGGGCATTCGGTTAGAATCTGCATTAGGGTTGCTATATAAGTGTACGCTATCAGCGAATCAATTTTTGGCGCCGCTGCCGGGGAGGCATTTGCTACGATTTTTATCCAACTTTGATCTGAACTTGTCTTATTGTTAATATATCATATTAAAAAACACAAAAATATTTTTCTTTTCTTTTTATTAGTACATATCATATAAAAATTAAAAAACCAAAAAAATCAAAAAAATAAAAAAATTGTCCATAAAAATTAAAAATCACTAATTGGTAAAATACCAAAATATAATATTCTCCACTGAGGTATTATCATAATAAGTTCCGGTGAACTACTGAGTTCCCAATCGAACCAAAGATTTAAAACTTGCCTTCTGTGTCACTTACGATATACGGCTCACCTCATTCTGATTAACAAACTATAAAGTGGGTTTAAGGAGGGTTGTTCCTAGGAACTACGACCCGAAAGGAGAAATAAGCTTCGCGCTATTCCTACTCCTCCGCTCACCTGTGCGTTTTTCATTCTGAGAGCTACCGTGAAGTAAGATTGATTATCAGGTTTAAGTTGTCTATCTGATTTTGTCCAATTGTGAAATATGTTGTTAATAAATTCGAAAAAACCAAAAATAATCTTCTTTTTCTTCGTATCAGTTAATTCTTTCCTTATCCCTCTATCTATTTAATTCTTATGACATCATTCGATTGTCGCCTTAAAGCGATTAAAGCATGTTCGGCTTGTGGAAATTTGCACACTTCAGCCTTTTGTTGTTCAAAAGAGAAACTCAAAAACAAGATTCTTAAATGACTCATGCAACAATCAGTTCAGGACTCGTGCAAACCCTTCCCTTCAACACCGTTTGTACCACCCTCAAAACTGATTGTGGGATAAAATGGTTTCAGACTGATGTTTTGATGCATTACTCACTCCTTCCACCAAGTGTTTGATCCCCGAGCCCTGAAGTCATTGCTTCCAATTATTGAAGTATTTTCTTCTCTATTCCCGCTGAATCAACCGGATCACCTTCCTCAACAACAGTTGACCAAGATGCACCATCACCAAGTAACTCTCAAACAACACCAGAAACTCAACCTCCCGTCATTCCTAACGATGTTGAAAAAGACAATCATGATATTGAAGTTGCCAATAGGGTATTGATCCGTCACTTAGGTATCCCAATTCAGATATCTCTTTTGATCCTCTTCATTGTCGATTCTATTCCATACAATTGGTGCATCCCGATCACCAAATTTCTATACACAATAGCAAATGGACTAAGGATCATCCACTTGTAAATATAATTAGTGAACTTGATAGAACAGTTTCCACAAGGCTGCAGTTACATAAGGCAAGCTCTTTTTCTTGTTACTACGATGCTTCCCCTCACTGATTTTGAACTCAAAACGTATAAAGATGCTTTAACTCAATCCTGCTAGATCGAAGCAATGCAAGAAGAGCTCAATGAGTTCGAACGCCTTGAAGTATGGGAGCTCGTACCCCGACCAAATAAAGTTATGGTTATTACTTTGAAGTGGATCTACAAAGTAAAGCTAGATGAACTGGGAGGTATTCTAAAGAACAAGGCTCAATTAGTGGCTTGTGGTTACCGTCAAGAAGAGGGAATTGATTTTGAAGAGTCTTTTACTTTGGTTGCAAGATTAGAGGCTATAAGGATTTTTCTTGCATTTGCCACTCACATGAACATGACCGTCTACTAAATGGATGTCAAGACTGCATTTCTGAATGGTAATTTACAGGAAGAGGTTTATGTAAGCCAGCCAGGCGGTTTTGTGGATCTAGATAAACCCAATCACGTGTACAAGCTAAAGAAATATCTTTATGGGTTGAAACAAGCTCCACGTGCGTGGTATGACATGTTGTCTTCATTCCTGATATCCCAAGACTTCTCCAAAGGCTCAGTGGATCCTACTCTGTTCATCCGTAAGGAAGGCAAAGAATTACTTCTGGTACAAGTATATGTCGATGAAATTAACTTTGCTGCATCTACACCTGAACTTTGTGACCTATTTGCTAAAATCATGTGTTCAAATTTAAGATGTCAATGATGGGCAAAATCTCATTTTTCTTAGGACTACAGATTTTTCAAAATCCCAGAGGCATCTTTATTAACTAGTTAAAATATGCCCTTGAATCTTTAAAGAAATACGGTTTTGACTCTTGTGACCCAGTGGATACTCTAGTGGTAGAGAAATCCAAACTGGATGAGGATAAAGAAAGGAAAAAGTCGTAGATCCGTCACACTATCGTGATATGATTGGCACCCTTCTTTATCTTACAGCCAGTAAATCTGACCTACAATTTGCTATATGCATGTGTGCTCGGTATCAGGCTCGACCTACTAAAAAGCACTTAAATGCTATAAAAAGGATATTTCGGTATCTAAAAGGAATTGTACATCGGGGACTATGGTATCCAAAGGATTCTTTGACTTCTCTAATAGCATTTGCAGATACAGATCATGTTGGTTGTCAAGATACACGCCGTAGCACTTCTGGTAGTATGCATCGTTTCGGTGATAGACTTGTTAGCTGGTCGTCTAAAAGGTAGAAAAGCGCTGCGATATCCAGTATGGAAGCTAAATATATTGCTTTGTCCGGCTGTTGTGCTCAAATCCTTTGGATGAGATCACAGCTTACCGACTATGGCTTTG
>BQNB010081486.1:0-29608 GCA_026074375.1 Tanacetum coccineum
TAGCTCAGAATGTTGTTAATAAGGACCTCCCTTAACTTCTTGATTCAAGAGGAGGTTCTCATGTCATAATGTTCCTGCTTTTGATGTAGATGATTTTTCCAGTTGAAAAGATAGGTTCTTGGTCTACTTAGATGGTATTGAACCCTATCTCCTTAAAATACTAGAAAATGGACCTTTTATGCCAAAGTCATCATTGTCCTCTTCTACATACATCCTACATAAACCTCAAAAGCAATGGTCACATGAAGACAGACGTCTTGATAATCAAGACAAAAGACTCAAAAGTATCATAAAATCTTGTCTCCTAAATGATGTCATGAAGTCCATCATTAAGTGTATCACTACCAAAGCTATATGGATTGACCTAATCATAGCTCATAAGGGACAATCTGATACAAGAGATACCAAGATTGCAGCCTTAAGACTCAAATTCAATGCTTTTAAAGGACTTGAGGGTAAAAAAGTGAATGGAACATTCACAAGGTTGAAATGCTTGTTAAATGACCTTGAAAATAATAGTGTATCCATTCCATAAGCTGAAGTGAATGACACATTTGTTAACATCCTGCCAAGGAAATGGTTGAGTATGAATCAAACTCAGAGGGCCAATAACTCTATCAGAAATGATATACTGGTTACTCTGTATGGCAAATACAACTACAAAGAAGGCCTGATTGATCAGATCTATAAGTTAGAGACTAGTAGGTTTACAATTCAGGCCTCTAGCTCAAAAGCCTCTATTTTTAACAATCATTTTCAAGACAACGACTCTGATGTTGAAAAAGATACAAGGAGCAGCAGTGAAATTCTTAGTTGACTTACACGCTGCGTTTCATGAAAGAGCAATCCTTACAAACCAAAAAAGGTTCTATAAAAGATCTGGAAGAATTGGTTCAGCCAAGAAATCTATGGATAAGTCTAATGAAACCTATTTTGCTTATGGTAAACTAGGTCATTTTCAAAAAGATTATCCTTCACCCAAAACTTCCACACCATCTTATCCTTTAACAAACAAATCATACAACAAACCTAAATTTCACACAAACTCAACACCACAGCTCAATCATAATGTTAATAACAACCAAAAGGACTACAAGGTCAAATACAAAGGGCTCAAAGCTAAAATGGTTGTTCTCACAAAGAAGATTGATGCTTTGTCCAAAGGGAAAAATGAAAAGGGGTTGGTTGCTGAGTCATTTGACTAGGATGTTGAGTCAGTCTCATATGAAGGATGAGATCTTTGACCTAAAAAGGTCATTAAAAAATAGCCTCTAGCAAAGTCACCCTTGACCAACTGCTTACTAAGCAAGTCCCTGGCAATATCGTTCCTGCCCTTGGTGGAAGAGGCAAGAGGAAGGAAACAATTTCCTCAAAGGAAGTTGTGTTCACCAAGGCTGATGGATCTTCATCTGAGACTATCCTTGAGATTACCTTTGACTCTGAGTCTGAGTGTGATGATTAGGAACCTTTGCCTCCTCTTCCTAAGCTTTCAGGGGCTAAGACCATTGGTACATTAGTTGATGTAATAACTCTTGCCGACTTGAGTCAGACCTCATCTGTCACTGAAGAGACTAAAAAGGTTCATGATAAAGAGTCTTCAGTCAAAGTTACCTAATAATAAAGTTGACTCATTTGCTGAGCAACTTCTTCTTACCCTGATGGAAGAAGTAAAAGTTCTCAAAGAGAAAATCAAAACTCCTTCAGACAACTCTCCATCTGTTTCATAAATAAGGAGTTCTAAATCTTCCAAAGGTAAACAAAAGGCCTGGTTTAGACCTTGTAAACACTATGGATTTAGAAATTACCTCCAAGAGGATTGTTATGTGAAACCCAAGTGCTCTACTTGTGGATCTATTGACCACCTGACCAAAGAACACCCTGAACAAGTAGTTGTTAAGAAGACCCTGGCTAAGCTCAAAGCTTAGTCATCTCAGGGAAGGATCATATGATTCCCAAACCCTACATTCCATGCAAGTACTACGGTTTCATTGATCACTACTCTAATGAGTGTTAGTACTGCCCTGGATGTGACATTTATGGTAGCATTTCCCATGAAACCGCTGACTGTGTTAAGAAACCTTCCTCTAACAACAGGAAACCAAGGATTGATAATCAGCGATCCACTGAACCCACTGAAAAGTGGGTTCACAAAAGAAACTAATGTGTTTCAAAATGTTTGTGTTGGATTACTTAAAGAGATCTATATAGTATCTAGATATTGGTTGTTCTAGACACGTGATAGGTGTTAAACAATATCTGAACATATATTCAAAGGAGTTAGGTCCTAAAGTGGTATTTGGGGATAACTCTTTAGGTGACACATAAGGATATGGCTTAGTGAACTACAATGGAATCACATTCACCAGGGTTGCTTACATAAATGGTCTGAAACATAACTTGATCTGCATCAGCCAGTTGTATGATGTAAACTTCAGAGTTTTGTTTACAAAGACTCAGGAAACCATATTCAACAAAAACAATGAAGTTGTCTTTATTTCTTCAAGAAGAAGAGATGTCTATGTCATTGATATTTCATCTTACAATGAAGAAAGCAATGACCGTTTTTTTACCAAAGCTTCCCCTAGTGTTAACTGGCTCTAGCATAAGAGACTGTCCCATCTCAACTTTAAAAACATAAAAAAACTTGCCAAACAAAACCTTGTTGCTGGTCTTCCCTCTCTGACTTTCTCCAAAGACAAAACCTATTTAGCTTGTGAGAAAGGGAAGCACCACAGGGCATTATTCAAAACCAAGAGATCATTTTCCATCAACAAGTGCTTACATCTCTTTCATATGGATTTTTTTGGACCTGTTAAACCTCAAACCATCAGCCACAACAAATATACCTTGGTCATAGTAGATGAGTTCTTTAGGTACACTTGGGTAATTTATTAAAGAAAAAGAGTGATGTGGCTGATTGTATCATGTCTTTTATCATAAAAATGGAAAATCTCAATGAAGTAAGGGTAAAGGAGTTAAGAAGTGATAATAGAACTGAGTTCAGAAATCATAAACTGGAAGAATTCTATGATGAAAATGGAATCTCTCAAAATTTCTCATCTCCTTGTACCCCTGAACAAAATGGTGTAGCTGAAAGAAGAAACAAAACCCTGATTGAAGCAGCTAGAACTATGTTAAATAGTTTTAGGAAGAGGCTGTAAATATTGCATGCTACACTTAAAATAGATCCATCATAGTGGAAAGGCATGGGAAGATAGCCTATGATGTGTTTAGAGGAAGATCTCCTAATATCAACTACTTCTATGTGTTTGGGTGTCTTGTGCACATTCACAATCACAAAGACCACCTAGAAAAATTTGATGAAAAGTTTGATGATGGATTCTTTCTTGGCTACTCTTCAGTGGCCAAAGCAATCAGGTATTCAACATCAGAAGGAAAGAAATGGAAGAAATACTTCATCTTACATTCAGTGAAGATGATGAAGCAATCTCTCAATCAAGCACAGAATGTGGTGAGATCAACTTCAATGAAAGTAGATCCTTTCCTGATGATGAATTCATTGTACCAAGAAGCTAAGTAACTCAATGCTCTGGCAAAGATGATTACTTTTCATATGTTCCTGCCTATGATCCCCTTTTCACAAACAACATCACCATCCTTGATCATGTCATTCCCTCTGATTCTCCAAATCTTCAAGACTCATCTAATGAATCACCTAAGTTTACAATTGCTAATGATCATCCAGTTTAGAATAAACTTGATGTTTCTGAATCAGATGATGATCTTGATCCTACTAAATCTCAAGATATTATCATTAATGAACCAACTAGTAAAGCTGAACCCTCACCATCAAACATTTCACCATTAGCTGAAATACTCATCAACCCTCTTGTTCCTCAATACAGATAGTCCAAAGAGAAACACATTGATCTTGTTAACATTATTGGTGAACCACTAGCTGGTGTAACTACTAGAAGTAGAGTCAGAGACTCTGAAGTCGCATCAGCTCATGAATGCCTATATGCAAACTTTCTCTCTAAAATTGAACCAAAGAAGTTGATTGAAGCTCTCAAAGAAAGATGGATTATAGCAATGAAAGAAGAGCTGAATTAATTTAAGAGGAACAAGGTCTGGACACTGGTCCCTATGCTATATGGTAAAACCATCATTGGGACCAAGTGGATTTTTAGAAACAAGATGGATGAGAATGTGGTTGTTATCAAGAATAAAGCAAGGCTGGTTGCTCAGAGGTTTAGACAAGAGGAAGGGATTGACTATAATGAAACATTTCCACCTGTTGCAAGACTTGAACCCATTAGGATCTTCCTTGCTTATGCAGCATACATGGGTTTCATGGTATATTAGATGGATGTGAAAAGTGCATTTTTGAATGGTAAAATCTTAGAGGAAGTATATGTTCAACAACCACCTGGGTTTGAAAGCAGCAAATTTCCAAACTATGTGTGCAAGATGGATAAAGCTCTATACGGGCTAAAACAAGCTCCTAGAGCATGGTATGAAACACTGTCTACATTTCTTATTCAGCATAAGTTTGTCAGAGGTACCATTAACAACACTCTTTTTACTTATAAAACTAAGGGTGATTTCATAATTGTACATATATATATGGATGATATCATTTTTGGGTCAACTAGTGACAAGCTTAGCAAATAATTTACCAAGCTTATGACCAAAAAGTATGAGTATCATTGGTTAATTAACTTATTTTCTAGGTTTTCAAGTTAAACTAGATTCCAAAAGAATCTCTATTTGTCAAGAAAAATATGTTAAAGATTTACTCAAAAAGTATGATCTAGCTTATAGTGCCTCAGTGAAATGCCCTATGCTACTCCCAAACAATTTGGGCCCTGATGAGTCAGGGGTCTCTATAAATGAGACTTTGTTCAGAGGCATGATAAGGTCACTGATGTATCTAACAGCTAGCAGACTTGATATCTAATTCTCCACATGTCCTTGTGCTAGGTACCAAGCTAACCCTAAGGAATCCCACTTTGTAGCTGTAAAAAGAATTTTCAGGTATCTCAAAGGAACTCCAAATCTAGGCCTCTGGTATCCAAAAGGATCAGGCTTCAACCTGAAAGCATATTTAGACTCAGACTACGTTGGATGTAACCTAGACAGAAAGAGTACCTTAGGGGGTTGTCAAATACTTGGTGGAAAGTTAGTATGTTGGAGTGCAAAGAAGCAAAGCTCTGTAGCCATGTCATCAGCTAAATTTGAGTATGTCGTTGCTGCCCGATGATGTGCTCAAGTCCTCTGGTTCAAGAGTCAGCTGGCTGACTATGATGTTCTCTATGATAAGGTGCCCATATTTTATGATAATACAAGTGTCATTGCCATTTCAAACAATCCAGTGTTGCGTTCTAGGACAAAACATATTGACATTAGGTATCACTTCATCAGGGACCATATTTTAAAAGGTGATACTGAGCTTCATTTTGTACCCATTGATATGCAACTAGCTGACATTTTTACAAAACCTCTAGCTGAGCCTAGCTTTACTAGATTGGTCGTTGAGTTGGGCATGCTCAATATTGAAAAAGAAGTCCTGGATAAGAAAAAAGCTTTAAGTGGTACTTTGACTTAAATATTAAATGTTTTTAAGGTAACCTAAATGTAACTATTAAACTCAATGACAAACATTCTCAATATTTAATTAATATATTCTCTAAAAGGTTAGATACTTTCTCGAACAAAGGGGGATTTTACAGTGCACGAAGGGGCAAGGGACCCACCTTTTGTGACAGTTTTACCACTACGCATTTAATGTGAAACACAGACAGTTTTTATTTTCAAAATATAAACAAATTTATGGTATAAACTATTTACTCTTTTCACACACACATCACTTTTCAAAATCAAAACCCTAAAACACCATTTTTTTCATCATCTCTCATAAAACATTTACATCAAAAGGAAGCATTTTTTCCTTTCAAACAACAATGGCTTCTAAATCATCTTCTCAACAACAACCAAAACAACTTACTCCTGCTTCAAATGTTAATTTTGAGCCTGAGGATGGTATTATTGCTTTTAACAATGGAATTTCTTTGTTAGAGTCCAAAGAACCTTTATACCGTCTCATCCTTCAGTTCGTATTAAATAGTTGCATCTCTACTGCTTTAACCAAACAACCTTCAACATATTACTCAATGTACCTTAGGGAATTTTGGTATACGGCTAAGGTAGATGTTGCAACGAAATCAATCAACTTCACCCTCTCATGTTTTGATAAAACCCTATCTTTCACCAGTGATGAATTTTCCTCCATTATTGGCTTGAAGTATAGTGAGAATTATGTCCCTTTACTACCAAAGGAGACAGTGAGGACTGCTTTAGCAACTCTGGGACTTATTGACGAGAATGATATCTCTATTTCATCCACAGATTCATCAATTCGTCTCCGTTTAAAATGAGATATTTTTTACCAATTTGGAGGGTTCTTATGTTATATCTGGTAAAATGTCTGGGAGGTATGTAGGGATCTCACAATCAGCTTAATATCAACCAACAAATTATTGCATACAACTTGTACCAGGGGCTAGATATTGACATTGGTAATATCTTATTTTCTGATCTTGTTGTCCAATTGAACCTTGGCAAAAAGGGAAGGAAATCAAATATTTTCTACACTAGATATTTATCTCTTATCATTTAACATTTGCTCAAGGATACATACAATAATGAAAAACACAAGTCCTATAAACCTCACCACATCTCAGCCACTTCTTTCAAGAAACCATCTGCATATGAAGTTCCTTTAACTTCGCATATGCTAAAAGTAGCAAATATTTCTCTTGAAGCTTACAAGTCTTTGATCCTTCCCTATGGGAAGTGAATGCTGAAGACATTGTTGACAAGTCCTTATTTAGGACCATTATGCATCCTGTCTCTCAGCCCAAAGTAAAAACTAACAAGAGGCTAAAGAAGAAGAAAATCCTATCTTCCTCTGATCCCAAGGTTTCAAAAGATGTTAGGGTACTATCTCCAAAGAATCCAGTCGCTGAGACTCAGCATGCTGAGGAAACAATGGCCACCGCTGACGCCACCCAGAGTATAGATGCCTCCGAGTCGGCAAAGGAGCCATGAAACTAGCCTAAGACCGTTGATGCCGAAAAGGTAACAGTTAATTTAAATATAAAGGGCACTACAAGCAACCACTCTAAAACTTCTTTAGGAGAGAATGGTGAAGTTAAAAGCTACCCCCGACCCAATAGAGAGTCTGAGTCAGCACTTTTATTTCAAAATTTTCTGTACGCTCTGAGTCTGCACCAGGGAATGATACGCTATGTTTATAATGCCTAATGTTGACCCTGAAAACTCTAGACTTTGCAAGGACCAACAACATCCTGCGCATGAAAGTCAAACCTCTAAGTGTCTAAACTTCACTCAGCCGCAGGGGTCACTAAATCATAATCAAAAGAGTCCCACAGTCTTAGACCTTTGAGGGGACTGAATAATCACACTCAGTCTTCTTAGGGGTAGTGTAACGGCCATCCTTCCCTACATTACAAACTCACAAATCCAAAGAGTCCTAAAAGTCTTAGACTTTTTAGGGCACTGAATAATCACCCTCAGTCTTCTTCAGGTCAGCAAATGGTGATCCTACCCTTCATTACAAATTCTCCTTTTTAACTAATAAATTTATGCAGGAACATAAGAACATCGTTGAAGAGAATAAGGAGGACCCCTTAGCCACTGACTCTAGGATAAGATCGCTAGGAAATGTCTCTTTTGGTGAGTTATATGGGAATCATGAGGAAAACCCTTATGACACAGAGTCAGTGATCAAGTTCACAGGGAAAGTATACCCAAGTGCTGTTGTTCTCAAAATGATCACTGGTTACTTAGTCATTGATCAAGATAACATTACTTAGGGAACACATGATGATGCTGTTGAAATCACTCTGATTGACTTATCAAGGGATGCTGGAGTTCAAAAGGCTGACTCTGATTTAGAATCAATGCATGATGATGAGAGTGAGTCTGTATCTAGTTTTGAGGCTGATGATGATGATGATAAGGATGATAACTCTGAAACTAAGGTCAATCTATCAAAGACTGAAGAGGCTGTTGCTAATAATGTGCTTGATGAGTTGGCAGACATGGCCAACCCTCAGGATGCCAATTTCAATGCTTCCGTTGATAAGCCATTCGATTTAGACCCCCTTGGTCATCATCAAACTGATATATCTTCCCTTGTTGCCACAATAAAGAATCTTGAATCATCCTTATCTCAGTAGTTGATTGATAAGATTAAATATTCAGTGCCAAGAATGGTAGCTGATGCTCTTGAAGAAAGACGTCCTAAGCTACTCTCTGACACTGTCAAGTCCATTCTCCTTGATCTTCTAAAAGATTATGTCAAGAAGACTCTGCCCAATTTTGACAAGAGAATCAAAAAGACTCTAAGAGCTTAAGTTCTAGAAATTATGCTCAAACTTCTGAACAGAGAATTCAATGCTCGGAACAGAGAGGATAGTACACGGTTTGTTATTCTTCAAAAGAAGATCAGCAAAGATATTAACAAGAAAGTGGGAAAATCCGTTCAGCGCAATGTGAAGAAACAGATTGAAATGGTGAATGAGTTGCTCAGATGGATTGCAGAACATCAATTGCAGCTGATACAATACTTAAAGCAACTTGTTCATTCCTAAGTCGAAGTTCCCAGGGACATCATGGTAATCAATACCAATCAGCTACAAAAGAAAGTTGAGAAAAATGCAGCTAATGTTCAAGAGTTGGTTAGACTTACAAGTAGGATTATTGATTTAATAGACTTAGCACCAGCCATGGCCATAGATACTGCTAAGGGGGAGAAAGGGTCCCAACAACAATCCAACCCAACTAAAGATGTTCCCCTATCTGATCAGGGGGAGCAAGCTGTCAATGATTCTATAAACAATGAAGTGCCTGCACTTGCTCAGGGGGAGCAAGAATCATTTAACCCAGCTATTTAGAGCTCAACTATGTTGGTTCTTCTCTCAAGTGAAGAAACCCATGTTAAGAAACTGATGGTTGCTCTAGAAGACTTCCCCATTCCTTTCCTAATACCTCTGAACTCAATCATGCAAACTGTCATCAGGCCACCTGTCATCATCAACAACATTCCCTTTGATCAGTACACTACAAACTTATTCAGCTCAGGATCCTCTAAATACTCTCCTAGTCCTCCTCCAAAGGTTGTTAATAAAGGCAAAGGCAAAATCCAAGAAACCTATAAGGAAGATCAGATGAAGCAGATCATGCCTCTCATGGAACAAGGAGGGTCAACACCGAAAATTTCTAATCTTCATCAATTTAGTGTTGCTGGAGAAGGACCACTGACTATTAAAGAGGCAAATGCTCAGATGGAAGAAATCAAGAGACTAGCTGCATTGAAACTTGAGAAAGAGAAAACTGAGAAGAGGTTGAAGAAGGTGATGACACGTGATGAAATAAAAGCTCAGGTAGAGGAGCTAGCTGCTTATGAGGCAAAAAGGGTAAAGTTGCTGAAGGAATACAATCATTGTATCACCTTTAGAGATGATCCTCTTCCCATAACCAAGATTAGCTACAGGGTGAACAATTCTACAAAAGAAGCTACCATGTGAATAACGAGGAACAATCAGCACTCAACCTTAAAATTTATGATAAGTTCGTACTTAAATTTTTGGGTTTCAGTGAGTGGTTAGAAGTGTTTGATATAGCTTTTAAGAATTAAACCAAATCTAATGACCAGCTGCTCAGGAACTTGAAATCCAAGTTTCAGTAGATAGCTACTCAGGCTGGAAAACTTGGTATTCCTCCCCCACCTAAAATTAGAGCCTTTAAACTTCCCTCAACAGAAAAGAAGAAAAACTTAAAAAGAAAAAAAAGGGCTAAAGTTATCAAAGAGGTATTGTCAAAGAAGACGTAGTAGTAGATAGGATTCATAGGAACCTAGATCCTCTCCAGGGGTTGTGGCATCAGAGGGGCTGGTCATCATTGAACTTGAGTCAAGGATATTTTTCTACAATGGTAATTTTAACCTTGTGTTTCAGAGAGAAAACGAATTTCATCTGGCTACTACTCCTCGGCTGATCATTATTCATAATGCCATCAATGTAAATTCAGAGATTGCTAAGGAGATGTATCATATGATGATTTATGTAATAGAGGCCAGAGATGATCATGTAGAAGTTAGGAAGATTGTACAAGATAACTTAGATAATCTAAGCGAAAATTGAAATGTGATGAATAAAGTTATTTTGTTAATTTTATATGTTAATTATGTGTAAGAAGTTGTGTACTCACTTACAATAATTTTTACTTAGCATTATTTATATTCAAATATAGAGAGATTGTTGGGCCAATTCAGTGCCCTATTGTCTATGCCTAGATTTAAACAGAAATTAGGCTAAGTGTTGAAGACTCGTTGAGTGCAAAGCATCAACGAGCAATGAAGGACTCGTTGGGTGCAAAGCATCAGCGAGCAGTGAAGGACTCGCTAAGTTCAAAGCCTCAACGAGCAACCTCAAACATATTCAAGTCAGAGACATCGTCAAGGAAGTCAAAGATTACTTGAAGACATACTCGTTAGCTGGGATAGATATTAGCTAATATATAGGTGGAATACGTTGATGGTTATAAGAAGAGTCAGGGGTGGCAATACACTGATAATCCTACTTACCTTTTAAAGTTAAACAAGCTAAACTTGTGACTCTCTCTAAGTATGATTTAGGCGGGATAATTCAATAAAGCAAAATGGCTGGACAAAGTGTCCTTTGAATTAAAGCCTGCATCATGGTAAAAGTTGTGAACAGTTAGCAAAACTGTTCACAAAAGTATGGGCGGGATGTTTCCAAGAATGGACGTGCATTAAATGCAGAGGTACTTCCACCACAAGATTCTTGACACGTCCCAACTACCTCCACTAAAGAAGAAACCTCGTATTCGTATAAATAGAAAATGTTGTAAGGAGTAAATGTTATCGCTTTTATTGTTGTCGTTATTGTAGGCATTTACTCCTTTGACGAACTTACACATTAGTCAGCTGAAGTGAGACTATACAAGTTCACTTGTAAACTTGATACTTTGTCAAGTTTACTTGTTCGAAAGGTAATCTTATGATGCAGATATGTAGAGGCATTAAAGTCAAAATATTTACTTTCTTTTTTTTATTTTAGTATTTCCTTTTTGATAATAAATTTTGATTAGGAAACTATATTCTTAATCAATTATGTGTTTAGAAATAGGAAAGTAATATTCAATCTTTTTAGGTTGATTCTACTTGTCCTATAAATATAGGGTCTTTTATTTGTATTTGGATATCTTTGAGTTTTGATAATAAAAAGCTTTAGCTTTGTTTTTGGCGGTTTTTGCTAAGATTCTCTTAATAATCAGTATTCGTTTGAATCAACGATTGTTGGAGTTTGCCTGATTATCGGTATTCTTTTGAATCAACGATAATTGGAAGAATTATTTCTGGTATTCGTAGAATCTACAGATTCAATTTGCTATCTTATTTTTTCTCACTACATTAGGTTGGTAACTCTTCTTTTTTTACTACGTCAATTTATGTTATCTCGCTATTTACACTACATCAGTCGGTATCAAAGCCGAAGTTTCTGATTAAGATGTCTCCAAGGAGAAGTGAAGGTGAAGAGTCAAAATATCCGTTCTTTGAGGGTGATAGTTCATCTTCTGATGAATGGGAAGATTATGGTGTGGCGGGTGACAATTACGAAGGACCTCCAGTATTTGATGATGATCAATATGAAGAAGAATCGATGCCAATTTATGATACCAATATTGAAGATGTAATTGAGGAGGAACAAAAATTTGTTAGGAAAGGAGGATTTGGTGGGGAAGAAGACAACACCGAAGACGTTGTAGTTGTGGCTAATGATATCTGCTCTTCAATGATCCAAACTACTGTAAGTGTTGATTTTTCAAAAACCATAAATTCAAACCCTCATAAGTTAATTTGGTTGCAAAAAGGTAATTTTATCGAGGTTAGTATTTTGATTGGAAAAAAATATCAAGAAGAGTATTTGAAAGTTGCACCCATGGTCGATAAGTTCGATTCAAAGACGATCAAGGTTCGAGGTCGAGTCATTATAAAGAAAGGGAATTTGATGCAAGGGACACAAATTTGGATGCTACGAGTAAAAGGGACGAGTGAGGCTTTGCACCAAAAAATAATAGTTATGTAAATATCTTATGTATTCGAATCTAAAAATTAGTGTTATATCACATGTGATATGTTAAGCGTGTTTGAATATAAAAAATTCATATATTTTATCTAACTTCTATAAACAGAATGTAATAATTCAAAAGTTCCAAAATTATGTGTGATACATGGTTGGAAAGCTAGGGATCTAAACTTTTAAAATGCAAAAACAGTAAATCATTTGGAGTTCTACACAAATACATATGTCAATTTTACAATAGCATGTTGAGTGTTCCAACTTACACATTAGTGTTATATCACATGTAATATATCAAGCAAAATATTGCATCGAGAAAAAACCAAAAAATACCAAAAGAATAGTTTGTCGAAAATTTATAAAAGTGTCTTTCTATTGGAAGATAACTAAATGCACGTCACGATATTGTAATTTATTTTGGTTAACAATTTATGATTCTTGAGATATGTAATATTCTAAAAAGATTGGTGAAAGTGGGTTTTAATTAAAAAAATGGGGTTGGGAGGGGTGGGAGTTGGGTGTTGTAAATCGAATCCGAGCTTATTTAAACGAGCATACTCAATCTCGAGCTCGTTTTACTTGAGCTCGAGCTTAATACTCACGAGCTCGAGTCGATCTTGAACAAATATTAGTGCTCAATTAGTTTGACGAGCCGAGCTTTGAAAACTAATATTTAGCTCGGCTCGTTCAAAAACTCGTTTAAATATCACGAGTCGAACGAGCCGAACAAGCTAGTCGAGCTTAACGAGCCGAACGAGCTACTCGAGCTTAATAAGCCAACACTTTATATATAAATTTTTAAGCTTATTTTATTTTAAAAATTTTAATATATTTTTCTAGTATTATTAAGATTCAAGTTGTATCTTAATACTTTATTTTTAAGTTACATATTTACTTGAAGGTAAACCTCTTCTTTTTTCTTATACTTTATTTTATAGGCTTTTTATTTTTCTTTATTTCTTCTCTCTTTCTATGTGGGATGTGTTTTCTTTTACTCTTTTTTTAACATGTGATATTTTTTTACTTCCATCTTCTATATCTAATACGTAGATTAAACAACTAAATGATAACTCTTCTAAGTTTAATCTATATTAATACACTTATATATCTTACCTAAACTTATATAAAGCATTTGAATGTGCGTTTTTATTTGCATAAATGTCACATGATTTTAGTTTACACACTTTTGCTTTATAGAATGATTGTTTGAAACAATGTTTCACATCAAATTATATTGATTTATTAAATTGTTAAAAAAACATTGTATTCTTTTCGGTAAATGAGCCATTCACGTATAGCAACTATAGACATGACATACATCATGTATTATGGAGTATCAAAGTAAAATTCAAACCAATTTGATATTTGATGAAGTTGAGTATGACATTGAGCTAATAAGGGTTATGTTATCTTTCCCTCTTACGATGATTCATGATATAAGTTACGTGCTAAAATATACGATTTTGAATGAGAGCTGAGTTGCAAGTTAACAACTATATGTCATGCACACAAATACATGTAAACAAGCCACACACATAAAAGCATGCATAAGTAAGAAGAAACTTTAAAATGAGAAAGGTATGATAAACTAATATAACCATCCATTTGAGATGCTTCTACTTGAATAAGATGCATCTCAATTAGTTTTGAAAGTGATTTTGAAGTGAAAACGAAGCAAAGTAAAATTGGCAGCAAATTTGACCCGCATGTGACAAAAATTACATAGGATTCACCTAACTTGATTAAATGCATCTTATATATGTAAATTTCTAATTTTCAAACACAAACACACACTATATTAATTTTGAAAAATATTCTCTATATTAATTTGAGACTTTTATTCATCTTGCATTAACCCACGATTACTACTAAAACTTTACTAATTTGTTTTACTACTTTAGTTCATGATCGTTTATATAACACTAACATTTGCACTGTGTGTTTTTTGTTCATTTATTATAATATCTTCATCCCGCTCCAATCCCGCACCCAATATCAATTCGTTTTTTGATCTAAATTCGTCATCATAGCACATCTCAAGCGATATATAGTGTTACTTAATTTTGATGTCTAATGTATATAGTTTATCGAAAATAGACGCTATTATGAGGTAATGTATATGAAATGACTTGCACTTTGGATTAGTATAAGTTTAGTTAACAAATTTGTAGTAAGCTTACGAAAGCATATACATAGAACACAAAAGAAACGTTACATACTACTAAAACGATAACAATTGATGTTTAACAACGTCGCAAAAAAGTTTAAATTAGATAAAAAAATTAATCTCAATTGCTTATTCCTTAAGGTGCCTAATCTATCCAATTTTAATCATAACTTTATAGTCGGATGTATTATACTAGCTTTCCTCAATTCATGTAATCCCATATATTATAGTTTCATTTGATTTTTTGTAGCCTTGTGTTGTAAACATAAGCAGTTGAAGAAGATGCAAACACCTAAAAATGAATGCTCAATATCAAAACACATGGTTTGAGAATATTGCTATAAATATCTGATTAATGGTATGTGGATGTTTGTATTTGTTTATTTATTATACGTTGTTTGAATAATCCTTAAAGCAATCCTGTTATAAGCATTATAATAAGACCTCTTTACTTGGTTTAAATATAATATTTTAAAAATTTAGTGTGATATTATTATATTTTGAACGGCGATTTTTTTAATTAAAGAACTAGCAAGAAAGTAGGCTTTTTTACAAAAGAAATAAGAGAAGGTTTCTTGATCCACTCGTTCCTACTAAACGATTTCTTGCTTCTTACGACACCAATAAAAAGGAATTAACAAATGACTAATCAAAGAATGTCGCCTTCTTGTTTTTATGGACCTTCATAAATCTTCTTATTCCGAAGTTCCAAAGAAGCACCATGGTCTCATAGAAAACACCTTTCAAGCATGCTCTTTATTAGATTTCGGCATGTAATGTTATCATTCTTGATCTCCAATTACCGTATGGAATCAATATCTCCCCACCAATTATGAGGGACATCCCACCAACTAGCGATTATCTGAGTAGATACTCGCTTTGCCATGTACACTGAGAAGAATAAATGATTAGTGAGTCTCAACCCGGTATCACATATTACACAAGATAAAAGCTCAATGTCAATTTCCATCGCATTGAAATTTTTAAATCTCGTCGGTATAAGAATTTTTGTCTTACCTTCACGCTAAATTGTTCAACCTTGTTTGGGAACATATCGATCCATATTGTCTCTATTTCACCATTTCGAAGAGATTGCGAGTCTATCACCATCTAGGGAAGCCAAGAATAGATACCAGACTTATCTTATCCAATTCCATTTGTCTGAGGATCATTAGATCTCACCGTTAGCAGCCAGAGCCTTTAGATTATCCACTTGAGTTTTTTTCTAATTCCATCTCTCGGGATCCTACGAAAAGATCAGTTTAAACTGAGATGAGAAGCTTATGACCCAACTCGTAATCAATCTACAAGTAATACTAGAGCATATGCTCTTGGAAATATGTCCTTGGCTTACACCTTCGGAGCCTTACCTCTTCCCAAAACATAGTTCGAAAGACATTGCCAAGTCCTTTTTCATGAAGCTGTAGCAAATTAATACTTTATATTATAAAATCTTGATTTCGCCTATTATGTCTGTCTCCAAACTGCTAAATACCCTTTTTTTGGGACCCCTTCAATGTTTACATCATTCCGTGAATCGCTTGATAATTCTAGACCAAAGAGTTGATCCATGCGCTAAAAACCTCCTTAAACCCATTTAACATTATACCCTCTATTGAGAGCATATAGACTAGAAATACGAAGGGCCTTCCATTTTTTTAGAGGGCTAAGACCTTCTTCCATTGAACCCAAGGTAGCTTTCTTGCTGGTACTCCGTGACCATGAAGAAATTTACTCCGAAATCGATTCAAAGAATGTGAATGATTCCTGCAGGAAATTTAAATAGCAAATATGTGGAAAATTAAATAGGCATGAACACAAACACGCAATTTGATTAATGTAATGTCTCCCTCCAATAGACAACGTTTTTCATTCTTCCAATTCGGAAAGACGACTCCTAACGCGCTCCCATATATGTTCCCAGATTGAACTCTATGCATTATCGCCCCCCACATTAGAACCATGATATAAGAAAGGCTGTATTGAGCAACGAAGACAGCCAAGCTTTATAGCCGCTATGAGAAACTTTATCATTCTCACTCCACCTACCAATGATTTTGCTTTTACTAAAATTTAAATAGTTAACCCGATATTTATGGAACCAATCCAAGAGCATGGATCAAAGAAGTGATATTATTATCATTCCATTCACCAACGAATACCGCGTCATCCGCATAAAACATATGAGACAAAGTAATCGAACCACCAATATTAATGCCATGGAACAAACCCGCATCAATCACCCTTTGGAACGAAATATGAAGGGATTTCATAACCAATAGAAATAAAAAAGGAGATAACGGATCACCTTGCTTTAAGCCCCTTTACAAATTGAATTTCGGTTGTCGGACTAACCATTGATAATGATGGAACCTTTGAAGAATAAAGACAACACCTAATCCATTTCGCCATTTATCTCCGAAAACCCAAATTACCAAGCACATCATCGAGAAAATCCATCGGATTACGAATCCATACGCTTTCTCAAAATCGACCTTGAATTAAAAGAAGTTTGTTTATTTTTTTATCTTACACCTGGATATAACTTCATTAGAATATAAAGGCCGTCTAAATAATTTGTCTTCTTAGACAAAAGCCGATTAGAACTTCATTAACAATACCTCCCTAGACCCCAACCAGACGATTTGTCAAAATTTTTGCGATAATTTTATGATGCTAACCTATAAGGCATATAGGTCTAAAATCTTTCACCAGATTAGCATCCGTAAATTTTAGGAATTTAGACGATAAAAGAGGAATTACAACCCCTAGGCAAATCAGGATATGACAAAAATATCTACCTCACGCTTCAAGACCTCCTTATCCACAAGATATCCAATAACTGTCAGAATAAACCTAACGTGTAACCCGTCGGGTCCCGGGAGTTTATCGGTCACCAACATCCCACATGCCTTCTTAATTTCATCATTCAGTGACATCTTCTTCCAGGTACAAACCCGTTGACGGAAGAAATCTGGTTAGGAAAATCCCGCATACAGCGGGTATTTAGACTTATCTGGGTTTACGATAATCTATTGCGATATGTCGTTCAAAGAATTCATTTTTTAACATTAACCGGATTATCAAGCCATTTACCTTCCGCCATAACCCCCCTGATTACTTTGAATATTGCGTCTTTTATTTATTATGCATGAAAAAAATACAGTGTTCTCGTCTCCCTCCACCAACCATTTTAATTTTTAACTTTTGCTGACTTTTCCATGCGTCCAAACATCAAGTTTTTGAATTTGATGTATAATTTCAAAAATGCGATTTATTCACCTCATTATTCCCCATCCCATTGTGGATAACCGTGTCATACAGGTCTTATTTCTTCTTGTGATGATTTTAGCGTTTTCTCCTTGATTCCCATATTAGTTTTGTTCCAACTCACGAATTGCGTTTAAGGAATCTATTGTTGCACATCAAGTTACAAATCTGGGCATTTGATCCACAGTGGGCTGTCTTTCCAAGTTTTTTCCAACAAAAGCTGAAAATCCATCAGTCTCAATCCAGTGATGATAAAACGAAAATGGTCTGTAGGACGTAATCGAAGAAATTTTCTTTAAGAAGAACTAGGTCTATGGTACCGATAAGATTCTCCAAATGATGGCATTTATTATAAAAATAACAAACAAAATAAAATAAAATAAATATCGGGTGGTATTAGAACGCTCTCCGTCACCAAAAAAAAAAATCTGGTCTAAACTTACGCATCTTAGACGCATTTTTGTGACACCAAGTAAACCGACATCCTTCTCTAAAGAATCTTCATACCAGCCCTGATCTCGAAATAAACTTGTTAAATTATCGCGCCCATATGAATTAAAATACGAAAATCCGTATCTATCGGATTTGAGACGAACTCATTAAAGTCGCCCATGATGTAACTCACCGATCATTTAGTAATTTCAAGACTGCCAAGAAATCCAAAGATTTTGTTTTTTTCTATCCCTCTTGAGGAGTTACACAGTACTATCAATCAATTTTCTTCTTCATGTCAATCGCCAAATATCCCCGATTAATCACAAAATATCAGGACAATGTATCATTAATCTTCACAGAATGAATTTGTGGTCACCAAACACTTAGATTCCACCCGAAAACCGATCGCCTCACGTGAATATACTCAAACCTAGGTTGTTAACACAAATCTCATCCATTTTATCATCTTTGTTTCTTGAATCGTTAAAAAGTTAACACTTATTTCTTGATACAAAGCTCCTTCTACCAAATCTTTTTTGGCCTTTTATTGAGGCATGGCCTTGGATATTTTGACAAAAAATTAATCTTATCACCCTATCCACCTTCCTTGAGATCAATTATTATCTCCTCCAAATTTTGAAATACTTCCCTCCATTTTATTTTCCCATGACCTGGCTCGACCTTTGACCACCTCTTCTAATACTCCAATCATTGACCCACCTGATCTCGGAATTTCAGATTTTTTAAAGTGTCCTGATGACGAAGATTCATTACCAATATCTTTCCGATGCTTGGGTTCATGACATTCGCTATGAGCATCAATATCACCCACCTTCGTTTCTGATCTAACCTCATCCCTAACAACATTTTCATCTTCCTTGTTATCTGATCTGACCTCAACAGTAGCTTTATCAGTGGGACAAAAGCCTGGTGAGTATTCCCAACCTACCAATCAGATTCCTTATTTCATTTCTTTTCTTTTTTCTGCGATTAAGAATTGGATATATGTTAAAAGGGTCTACAGACCTCTCCATCTTTTTATCCGAGTATTTTCCATCCCCAAAGCTTTTCACCAATTCTTCTTCTTCTAACGGATTATCTTCACCTTTTTCTCCATCGCCATTTTCATCAAAGTCTTCCTGTTTCTGATCATCTTACTCCTCATCATAGAATAACCGATGTCTCCTCGTCAATATATCAGGTAAAGTTCTAGGTTACCAAGCCCGGTGATTCAATAGCTCTAATCCAGTAACATTTACCTCGATGAATAATCTTGAAATCTTCATTGATACTCTTGCTTGATTTCATCTGAATACAGATCCTTTTAGAATGAAAACAAGTGTCCTCCTCATCGTCCACATCCAACAACTTCCCCCATTTGTTCGCAATACGAGAGAATGTTTTACCTGTCCATAGTTTGAATGGTACACCTTCCACTTCAATCCATGCTACTCTTCCTACAACCTCGAAATCCGTAGAAGCTTTGATGACTTGAGAGAACCATGATGTGGCACTAGTGCATTCTTTAAACTTATTGACTGATTCTTCGGATTTAAATTCCAACATTACCCATAGTTCTCCCATGTATTTGATCGTAAGTTCCGAGAACCCTTCATTGCCGAGAGCCTTTTTAATATTTGCAAGGGACGCAAATTCTTTCACCCTCCCAAATAAGGCATTGGTTATATCCATATCCATCAACATTCATATCCAACACATGGGTGTTCATTATTTTTCACCTCTGTCGCTGCACTTTTGTCCCCCATCAGAACACCCTTGAACGATTTGTCTACACCTGATTTCCCAAACTTCTTTGAATTAATTGCAGGTGCTGGCACAAATTTCTCTCCTTCTTGCTTGACATTGTTCCTTTGGAATAGAGCGATTTTTGGCGTGAATTTTGAAAGCGATCAATCCAACAGTTGCCTAATTATTAATAAGTCTCTCTTTACTAAATACATCAATGAAATTGACAAACCCAAATCTTTTACAAACTTGGACTTCTTGTTGGGAAGAAATGAAGTCAAACACGTGTCATATTCGCTTGACGTATCACATGTGATATAACACTAATCTTTAAGTTCGCACACTTAACATGTTGTCGTAAAATGAACATAAGTATCAGTATAGAACTCCAAAGATAAAAAAATTCCAACAAATAATACATATTCTAAGCTTTCTAACATATATCATACATAATATATAAACCTCTAAATCAATACGGTTAATTCATAGAAGTTGATGAAAATAATAAAAATATTGATATTAAAACTCGTTTGATGTATAGCATGTGATATAACACTAATATATAATTTTGAACACTAAACATGTTGTTATAAAATGGGATAAGTATTTGTATACATCTTTAAAAGATTCATCATTCTTTGCACCAAAAAATAATAGTTATGTAAATATCTTATGTATTCGAATCTAAAAATTGGTGTTATATCACATGTGATATGTTAAGTGTGTTTGAATATAAAAAAATTCATATATTTTATCTAACTTCTATGAACAGAATGTAATAATTTGAAAGTTCCAAAATTATGTGTGATACATGGTTGGAAAACTAGGGATCTGAACTTTTAAAATGCAAAAACAGTGAATCATTTGGAGTTCTACACAAATACATATGTAAATTTTACAATAGCATGTTGAGTGTTTCAACTTACACATTAGTGTTATATCACATGTAATATATCAAGCAAAATATTGCATCGAGAAAAAAACAAAAAATAGCAAAACAACAGTTTGTCAAAAATTTATAAAAGTGTCTTTCTATTGGAAGATAACTAAATGCACGTCACGATATTGTAATTTATTTTGGTTAACAATTTATGATTCTTGAGATATGTAATATTCTAAAAAGATTGGTGAAAGTGGGTTTTAATTAAAAAAAGGGCTTGGGAGGGGTGGGAGTAGATGTTTCAATGTATGATCTTGTCCATTAAATCAATTGATTTAAATTATAGTGATTAGTCCCTCAACATGCACCAAAATAAGTGTCTGTAAATGAACTTTTCTCATTTTGTAAAGTCATAATACTTGTGCACACGCATGTATTACATAAAATTTTCATTATGTATTAATATTCATTAATATTTTGTATATATTTTTGTTTGATGAATGCGTTGACTTTGTTTGACTGTCATGGTGTTGAGGTTGATGTGGTTTAAATTTAGGGTAAAAGCTATAAATACTATATCTACTTACAATTTTAACTCATTATGCTTTCTAAATTCTTAAACTACTCATTATACACCATCTTAAGTAGGGGTTTTAACGATCTGATCCGAGTCGAGTGTTGGCCTAAACGAGCTAAGCTCGTTTATAAACTACTCGGCTAAAGCTCGAGCTCGAATAAAATTTTATAAATTGGCTCGAGCTCGAATATTTTGTTGTTGTTTGAGCTCGAGCTCGAAGCCCGTTTAAGATTTTTAACTTTTTTGGACTCCTACAGTAAACTAACTTTCAAACTTATGTTGCTCGTATAAAAGATCAAACTTGATAGGCTCGTTTATTAACTTAAGCTCGAGCTCAAAAACTCGTTTACAATTATAAAAATTGTTTTAATGCTCAAACTAAAAAAAAGGTTATGTAACATATAAGCTCAAAAAAGCTTGTTTACGAACACACAACAATGTTTAATAACATCTAAAGACTAAGTTTCAAAATAAGGTGGAGGCTTTGCTTATATAAAGTTTTTTTCCTTTGAAGGTTTTTCTTCTCAAGCAATGTGAGATAACTCTACTAGTCATGTCCTTGTTTTGATGAGACAATATATAACTACTAACCAAAATACAAATTTTGTTTTGCCATAAAAAATCAACTCCTTAACTTTAGATAAATGGGTAAATGTTCTCAAATTTTTAAACTAACTTGTGATGATAAAATGATCAAAAGAGACCTGTTAATGCACTTAATAATAAGGATAAAACTAACTTTTCCTATAATCTCATTAAATAAGCAAACAAATTACAAAATTTGAGTTTGAAAACTCCTTAATATAAACACATAAGTTCAAGCTTATAAACCTTACCAAACACTTAGTTGGGCTTAGTTTGTTTAAGTAAGCAAATGAGCTCATAGCTCATTATAAAAGCTAAAACTAACACATCCTTAAATAATAAGATGACCATATTAATTTATCTGATACATGAAAAAATATAAATTCATATTACCAAGTAAGTTCATGAATGCTCAAACTTTAATTCATAACCCAAATGTTCTCATTATAGTGCTTTAGATGTTATTTTCAAACTTTTTATCAATGAAAGAATACCAACTAAATAAGTAAATTCATGATACATGAACAAAATAGTAAATTCATATACCAACTAAATCATGAATGCTCACATTTAATTCATGAACTCTTTTTTTAAACTTTTATTTATCATGATACATGAACAAAATAGTAAATTCACATAACAAATAAATTATAAGTGCTCACATTTAATTCATGAACTCAAAAATTATAGATATCGATATATAGAAATTAACCTATTATACATTAGGCATGTGAACGACGTCGCTTTGCATATATTTAAGGTCGTTTAGCATTAAATGAGGTCGTTTTGTGTATGTATTGTGTCCTTTGGTTAATGGGTTGTAATAGTAGGCTGTATTATTTGGGCCTTGCTTGCTTCCCGATTTTAATATGACCGATATTGTCAGTGTAACTACAACACACTACCACTCATCTTTAATACAAGATGACTATGTCTCACGTACGATTCTATATTCAAGAATTGCAAAGAGAAGTTATATGATCTAAAAAGCGTGATATGGTAAGTATCGTCCCACCTTATACACAAAATGCTGAATGTTCAAAGTTATGCAACAAGACAGCAATTTTGATCATTTTTGATGATTTTGAACCAAAACCTTAGTTAAGTTCATCTCATTATGGGTAGTGCTAATTATGAATGCTTAAATTGATAACCAATTGGATACGTCTAACTATTAAGTCCTAATAAAATAAACTAGAAATGGACAAGTTGGAAATCTTAATTTCACAATTCCGTATTGTTATATTAACTTCACATTTGTTACTTAATAATAAAAGAAATCAAGTGTATATGAGTTACATTACTTACCTCTTGATTCAAAATAAAACAAATGTGGCATTGAGATGCCATTGTAACTAAAAATTTAGAATTCAAATCCTGTTTATAAGAAAAAAAAAAAAAAAAAATATATAAGATATATTTTTATGTATATATTTTGAGATCGTAAGTTAAAATTAAAAAAATAGTTAATCCGACTCGAACAACATAAACCCAACCCAAATTACACCTCTAAATCCTTAATCACACGTGAATAGGTACGGTTCAAAAAACCAGACACCGACTCGACTCCGAGAAGCTTATTTCGGGTTGTTACATCGGGTAAAAAATCCGGTCAACCCGAATACTAAATAGGGTCGGGTATCGGGTTAAAATAAAATGTTTGGCTAACTCGGGTACGGGTCAACCCGATTGACCCGAATAACCATTCTTTATTTTTTAAGGGCAAATGGCGTAAAAATGTACCAAACTTAAGGTAATTTCCAATTAAGGTATCACACTTTTTTCTTGCATAAAAAGGCACATAACTTACTTTTTTTTTTGCCAATTTGGGTATTTTCGTTAAATATTTAACGATCATCCGTTAAATTTTACAATTCAAGTCCACTGTCGCTACCACAACCATATCGTCACCACCACTAAGTCTGCCCACCACCATCACTACCAAGCACCGCCTCTACCACTAGCCCTACCCATTACCACCTCAAACCACCGGCCGCACCCACCACCATTGCCACAAACTACCAACCTACCATCACCACCGACCATTATCGACGCCAGCAACCCCACCCACACACCAATACCACCACCAACCCCACCCATCATCGTTTAACACAACGTCACCCACACTGTGTCACCACCGTTGTCACCCACTAACCAACACCGTCGTCATTACCATCATAACCCATTGTCGTAGTCTCTGACATACTGACTACCACTGCCATCGATGGTTGGCAGTGGTGGACGAGTTAGTGGTGGTTGTTGAGGTTGGTGGTTTGTGGTGACGGTGGGTAGGGTTGGCGATTTACGGCGGTGTGTAGTGGTTTGGTAGTAGAGGCAAGTGCTTGGTACTAGATGTAGTGAGAGTCTTGGTAGTGGCGATGATGATTGGGAGCTGTGGACTTGAAATGTAAAACTTAACGGATGATCGTTAAGTATTTAACGAAAATACCCAAATTGACAAAAAAATAAGTTGGGTGCCCCGTTTTAGGAACCAAAGGTTAATCTAACCAAATCTGGACGAATGACAAAGCCATATTCGTCTACACGCTTTATTGCTAACTGTTTTATTTCAGGATACATAAAGATGGAGATGGTGATGCCTTATTTTAGCTGAAGTCGAATTCATTACCACATGCTCATGCTCAAACTACAAAGACATACTATAAGCATCGAGATTTAAGAATCATGAAAGCTCAAGAATTAAAGACAAAGACTTCCGCACAAACTCTGATATACAAGATCTTCCTTCAAAGATATCAAGTCTATCAAGGGAGATTGTTAGCAAGCTTTCAAGATGATGCAAAGTATGAGCATGTTGGTCAAGACACAAGATCACAAGGTGGCAAAGACAATCAAGACGGAAGGATAAAGATTTAAAGATCTCAAACGTAAAGACAAAGTCAAAAGACAATGACAAAGGCTAAAGATCAAAGATCACAAAGCATGAAGGAACAAGCCTACAACATAGACAGAGACAAAGATCACAAGAGCTTAACGACAAAAGCAATCTCATTGATCTCACGAAGGAGTGTCACAATGAACTCACTTCGGGGGAGATTGTTAGCCTCAAAATATTGAGTCGAACAATGGAAGTTCGTTCATTAATTATATTAGGTCTCGGTCATTAATTAATATACGTTGTAATAGGCTAGACGGGTAAACGGGCTCTTAAATGTAAGCTAACCGGTCACGTGTATCGGGCGAAAGCCCAAGTAATCCCGAGCCCGGCCCGTAGAATTACTAAAGGCATGAAAGCCTTTTAGTTTTGATACATATACACCTCCTCAAGGAAAGTGAGGGGGTTGGTCATTTGTAATCTTTCATTTTGCAAGTAAACTTCCTCATTCTCTCTCACTCTCTCTACTTTCTCTCTCTACGTTTCTTCTCATCTCCCAATCTTAATTTCTTGTTCTTAATTATGAAGTGAAGTGATTTTTTGGATTCCGACAACCATGTTCTGAGCTCTCATATACAACCAACAAAAATTATGAACTGTAAGGTCTGAGGGTGTCATATAATGTGAGTGATGGAAAGAGGTTGTCTTTTAGTTAAGTTATATATATGGATTATGAGTTATAGGGAAAATTTCTGATATACCAACACTTTTTTACTATAACGCGAAGCTTATGACTTACGAGCATTTTGTGTTTTAAAAGTGGTAAGTGATGTTACTTATTAAATATTTGGTGTTCATTATATGTTAATGAGGTGAGTTATTTTGCATACTAGTTTCTCCCTACATACTAAGGGACAAATCTAGACCATCCATTTCATTAGATTAAAAAGACAAGATTTAAGATTAAAAAAACATGGAGGGACCAAAAGTGTAAATTTACTAAAAGTCACACTAACCACTCCCTCATTATTTGTAGAGTTAGCAAATCTTGCCCAAATTGCAATTAATTAACTTTTTGACATTTTGTATTTTTTTTTACGTTTTTACGTTTTTACATTTTTTACGGGTTTTTACGTTTTTTATGTTTTTTACGTTTTTTGCATTTTTTTTACGTTTTTACGTTTATTTTTACGTTTTTACATTTTTATACGTTTTGTACGTTTTCATACGTTTTCGTCCGCTTTCGCACGTTTTCTTACGCTTTCGCATGTTTTCGTCTGTTTTCGCATGTTTTCGCGCGTTTTCATTCTTTTTTAGACGTTCTCGCACGTTTTCTTATGTTCTCGCACGATTTCTTACGTTTTCGTCTGTTTTCGCACGTTTTTAAACGTTTTCGTCTATTTTCACACTTTTTCTTCTGTTTTCGTCCGCTTTCGTACGTTTTCTTTCATTTTTACACGTTCTCGTCCATTTTTGGACATTTTCTTACGCTTTCGTCCGCATTTGCGCGTTTTCGTCGACTTTCACGCGTTTTTGTTTGTTTTCGCACGTTTTCGTTCGTTTTCACGCGTTTTTGTCTGTTTTTAGACGTTTTTGCACGTTTTCTTAGGTTGTCGCATGATTTCTTACGTTTTCTTTTGTTTTCACACGTTTTAGTCCATTTTTTGATATTTTCTTACGTTTTCGCACTCTTTCTTCCGCATTCGTACGTTTTCGTCCGCTTTCGCGCGTTTTCTTAAGCTTTCGAGTGTTTTCGCCAGCTTTCGCTTGTTTTTACTAGCTTTCGTGTGTTTTCGTTCGTGTTCAGACGTATTTGGCCGTTTTGAGACATTTTTGGCAGTTATCAATCAGTTGATTCTGTTTTCATACGTTATCTATCAATGATATTATACCAAAAATCCTAAACCCCTAACCACTAAACCCTTAACCCTTAACCACTAGGTATAATATCATAAGTAACATGTACATAAACTTCAAGATCTATACCAAAAAACCCTAAACCCGTAACCACTAAGTATAATATCATAAGTGATATATACATAAACTTTAAAATCTATACCGAAAACCCTAAACCCCTAACCACTAAAACATATACCAAAAACTCTAAACCACTAACCACTAGATATAATATCACAAGTGATGTATACATAAACTTTAAAATCTATACCAAAAACCTTAAACCCCTAACCAGTAAACCCTATACAAAAAACCCTAAACCCTTAAACACTACGTATAATATCACAAGTGATGTGTACATAAACTTTAAACCTATATCAAAAACCCTAAACCCCTAACCACTAAACCCTATATCAAATAAACAACTAACCACTAAACGCTATACCAAAACCCTAAACTACTAACCGCTAAACCCGATACCAAAAACCCTAAACCCACCTCCCTAACCACAAAACCCTATATCAAAAACCCTAAACCCATAACCACTAAACCCTATACCAAAAACCCTAAATCCCTAACCACTAAACCCTATACCAAAACCCTAAACCCCTAACCATTAGGTATAATATCACAAGTGATATATATATACATAAACTTCAAAATATATACTAAAAACCCTAAACCCCTAACCACTAAACTCTATACCAAAAACTCTAAACCCCTAACCACTAGATATAATATCACAAGTGATATATACATAAATTCAAAAATCTATACCAAAAACCCTAAACTCCTAACCACTAAACCCTATACTAAAAACCATAAACCCTTAACCACTATGTATAATATCACAAGTGATATATACATAAACTTTAAAATATATATCAAAAACCTTAAACCCTTAACCATTAAACCATATACCTAAAACCTTAAACTTTAAACCCCTAACCACTAGGTATAATATCACAAGTGATGTATACATAAAATTTAAAACCTATACCAAGAAACCTAAACCCATAACCACTAAAGCTCATACCCAAAATCCTAAACCCCTAACCACTAGGTATAATATTACAAATGATGTATACATAAACCACTAAACCCTACTAAAAACTCTAAACACCTAACCACTAAACCCTAAACCACTAACCGCTAAACCCTATACCAAAAACCCTAAACCCCTAACCACTAAACTCTATACCAACAACCCTAAACCCCTAACCACTAGATATAATATCACAAGTGACATATTTACATAAATTTTAAAATCTATACAGGAAACTCTAAACTCCTAACCACTAAACCCTATACCAAAAACCCTAAACCCCAAACCACTAGGTATAATTACAAGAGATGTATAAATAAAATTTAAAACCTACACCAAAAACCTTAAACCTCTAACCACTAAACTCTATACCAAAAACCCTAAACCTCTAACCACTAAACTCTATACCAAAAACCCCAAACCCGTAACCATTAAACCCTAAACACCTAACCATTAAACCCTATACCAAAATCCTAAACACCTAACCGCTAAACCTTATACCATAAACCCTAAACCTCCTCCATAACCACTAAAACCTATACCAAAAACCCTAAACCCCTAACCACTAAACCCTATACCAAAAACCCTAAACCCCTAACCACTAGGTATAATATCATAAATGAAATATACATAAAACTTTAAAATCTATACCAAAAACCCTAAACCCCTAACCATTAAACCCTAAATCCCTAACCACTAGGTATAATATCACAACTGATATATACATTAACTTTAAAATATATACCAAAAATCCTAAACCGCTAACCATTAAACCCTATACCAAAAACCCTAAATACCTAACCACTAGGTATAATACCTAACCACTAGGTATAATATCACAAGTGATATATACATAAACTTTAAAATCTATACCAAAAACCCTAAACCCTATACCAAAAATCCTAAACCCTATACCAAAAATCCTAAACCCCTAACCACTAGGTATAATATCACAAGTGATATATACTAAACCTTATACCAAAAACCTAAACTCTTAACCACTAAACCCTATACCAAAAAACCTAAACACCCAACCACTAAACCCTATAAAAAAACCCTAAACCCCTAACCACTAAACCCTATGCTAATAAACTTAAACCCCCTCCCTAACCACTAATCCCTATACCAAAAACTCTAAACCCCTAACCACTAAACCATATACCAAAAACCCTAAACCCCTAACCACTAGGTATAATATCATAAGTGATATATACATAAACTTTAAAATATATACCAAAAACCCTAAACCCCTGACCATAACCCTATACCAAAAAACTAAACCTTAAACCACTATGTGTAATATCACAAGTGATAAACTTCAAAAATCCCTTTTTATTCACTTCAAAAAATGCACCGGCTCCTCTTCATAAGTTTGGATTCATTTCTCATCTGTGGATTATGATTTCAGCTCCTCTTTGATTCGTTCATCAGGGTTTTTAGGTTCTGTTTTGCTTGTTGCAGTCAAGAATGTCGAATATAAGTGATAAGGGTACTACGTTTGGAGATGGTGCTGCTAGGGTTGGTATGCAGCTTAGAAGTAGTCCAAAGGTGAGTACATCTTCTCCTTTGGTTTCTCCGTCTACTGTTATTAACGTGCCCCGAGAACTGTATAGTATTGATGTTGCTGCCATTTTTGGAGTTTCATTAACTAGTGTGGGTGACTTGCAAAAGTTAATTATTGATATTGATGCTAGTAAACATGATGAGTTATTATCTGAGTTGACTAATGAAGATCGTATGGAAACCTTGGAAGCATTAGGTTCTATATGTAATTCAATTAAGGTTGATCGTAATAATGCTGATGTTATCCCTTGTAAGGTTTCGTATGTTGATGATTCAATTAATCTTAATGTTGATGAATCCACAATACCTAGTGACCCTATCGTTCAGTCTGTGGACATCAACAAGTCAACATCCTATGCTAGAGTTACGGGTAGAATAGATGTCGCCCAGATGTGATACATGTAAGATTTTTGGTCATGTTCATGACTATTGCCCTAAAAAAGTGGTGAGTCCTCC
>BQNB010081487.1:12762-29608 GCA_026074375.1 Tanacetum coccineum
AGTTTTCTATCATAAGGCTTGACCGCTTTTTTATCTTCTGTTAATTTGCGTTCGTGGGTTAAAGTATCTTAAATTGATTGTAGTCACCACCAAACCCGTGCCAGTCTCTCAGGATGAAACCCCCTTTTTACATGTTACAATTAGGATTAGAACTAACATAGGATTAGCATAGGTTTGACTTAGATTAGTAAACCAAAGTATTAATAAATTAAGAGATTTAACCTCGCTTCAAGTGTTTGACACCCTACTTACCATGAATCTACCACCGACCGGGTACACTGCCCATTAAAGTGTTGTTTTTGGTTAAGTCGGAAAAAAATAAATTTAAAACTTGAATCATAAAAATAAATTTAAAATAAAGTAGTTTTAATTAGATTAGTGTATATTCTTTCATATTTTGTATATTTGTTATTTTAATTGTTTGCTTGTATAATTGTGTGTTTAATTTAATTGTTTTTCTCAATACACTGTTCTGGTAGATAACTCGATACGGCGTATCCATTTCCATCAGATATGACGTATCCAACCTTCTGTCCAATATAGCGTATTCATTCAACGGATTAATACGATGTATTTACTTCTATTGAATACGGCGTATCGATCATCTGGAACAGAATTAGAATCTTAGTTTTTCGTATTTGATTTTCGTTCTAAAATTTTTTCTATCTTTCTTCAGAGCAAATCCTGCAGATATTTTTACCCTTGTTACAGATAATTCTTATCAGATCTAGTCGATTAAAGAAGTGATGGCGGATAAGGGAAAGAAGTCAAGTATGGAAACATTTGCGCCTAATGATAAAACATATTACTATTCTGGGATTACAAGTATTACTGTTAACGGGAAAAATGCTTATGAGTTGAAAGGAAAATTCTTGGATGATTTGCACAAGAATGCTTTTAGTGGAACAAACAGGAAGGACGCAATTGAGCATATTGAATACTACCTAAAAATTATTGACCCAATCAAATTACCCAATGTAGATCATGATAAACTGAGAATTGTTGTTTTCCCAATCTTATTGGTTGGAGGTGCACGAAGATGGTTTGATAGAACCAAAGAATCAATAACTTGTTGGGTCGACTTAACTGCTAGATTTTTTGGGAAATACTACCCACCTTCTCACATCAAGGGAAATAACATTCCCGTAATAAAATGGGACCCAACCAATCTAAGATTCGAAGGCTGGTTGGCTACAAAGTTCGTAAACTATAAAACGATGGATATATTCACCAAAGAAGCTTTGTGGGATTATTGGAAAATGGATGGTGATGAAATTAAGGTATCTGATGATGAATCTTCTGATCTTAAGGAGTACTGGAGTGACTAGCAGGAAGAAACTGCCAAAATGTTTAAGATAGAAATTGACATTTTTAACTATAAGATACCTCTTTATTTGGCATTCAATGAATTTAATTACCTTCTCAATGTAGATCCGGACCTACTTACGAAGGATATTATAGGGTTTAAAACCTATGAAGATTACAAAGACGACTGGATCTACGAATGGAACGAGAATGTACAATGGGTGTATGACAAGCCATGGCTTGATAAAGGAATATGGAAGGAACCAAAACTAGTCAAACATACTTGCCAGCCTTTCAACTATAAAACTAGATGTTCGGAATGGCCAACCTGTAGTTGGAGAGAGGATGGTTATTGTAATGGAGGAAATTTGCCTGGTGCTTACCATATTGGAAACTCGCTCCATTACCAAGACCTTGAATGGTATGAGGCTCTGGAAGATAGCGAACTAAAAGATAAATCAAGCAATGATTGTTGGAAAAGATGGAAGAGCCATGTGATTTACTACCACAATTATGATGAAGGGGAATATGAAAACGAAACTCATGAAGAAGGACATGAGTTATGTGGTATCAAAACTCGCGAGGTGCCGGTTTGCCAAATAAAAAAAATACAAGATGATCAAATATTCGTTCAATGATGAAGAAGAATATGTTGCCGTAAAAGAAGACGAATACAATGATCTTACAATCACAAGTGAAGAGGCATGCCAAGCTTACCAGGAAATCTTTAGGATGATGGACGAAGGATGGATGGTTACGCGCACTGAGTGAGAAGTTGAAGAAAAGTCCAACTTAAAGACTTCGCTGTAAACAAAAGTCTTCCCGGGAAACATCCCTAATTGTTATTTAATTTTATCGAGCCTGTTTTCCCAAACATCAATACGGCGTATCCGCTCCATACCATACGACGTATTTATTGTCTAGACGTTATCAGTCTTTATTTTTTATGCACTTTAAAAACATTATTGTCAGTTCTGGCAATATGGCATATTCATGCACATGATATGGCGTATTCACCAGACTGACTCGTATTTAGTTTGTTTAGTTTAGTTTAAATTAACCGTAGGTATCAAGATAGGAATACACGTTTTTTTCCTATGTTTTATACTGGACCTCGTGAAAGAAATATAGATGAATATTGGTGGAGAATTTACAAATCTAGAGATCTTGAAGCGTTAGAGTTTTAAAACTTCAAGGCGGCTGTTCAACATAATCTTGCTCAATTAAACTCAACAGGGAGAATCTACCAAGCAAATATCAGGGGAGTTTCTCATTCTAATTATTTTTAATTCACGTATTTAATGTTTTATCTATACAACGAGGACGTTGTATAATTCAAGTGAGGAGATAGAATTAGAATGTTTACTTGTCCTAATTTTCACAGTAAAATGCATAAATTTTAAATTATGCTCAAATTTAATTTTTTTTCAAGCATTTGTGAAATTACTTGATACACAACCTGCACACAATAACCCTTGTTAGATATTGTAAGGATTTAACCTATCCGTTTCTAAATGTTTACCCAAATTCCACAAAAATATGAGTGTGCTGGAGATGTTGTAGACTTTAGAACTTGGCTTGGTATATCTATTCATGACCGCAGTGATAAGTACTATGGATTTAGATGGAGTAACTTGTTTAAATTGGTAATTTTTTTAGGATTACACCCAAATCACCTTTACATGTTTCTTATTAACTAACTACACTGGTTAGTTAACCCCCGTATTAACCCTTTGTTTACTCTTATTTTAAGAGTAAGATACCCCTAGAACACCCCGTAGAGCCAATCCTTTAGGAACTATACCAATTATTTGTTTCGTTACACCTTTACACCTTAACCTACCCTATTAGATTAAGTTTATTTTACAGTTGCTAGTTTCTTAAAGTGTAAAGTTTGTATTTCTCGAGTCTTGTGTCTATTTTGGTACGGTTAAAAGAAATTTGCACATCACAAATAGGAATGTATATTATAGTCAAAACTCATGTATTTTTACTACCATCGCAATTAATGGTACGTTCGAAGAATGAATAATTATCAAAGGAATTGTCCAGAATTATTATGATCGTAAAGATGGTGAAATTACTCTGAGTTTCGTAGTATAGTGTTAGCAAAAAAAATTGAAAAAATAAGAAAAATCGCAACAAAAAAAAGAGAAAGAAAAGTTTGAAGATAATCGTTTCGCAACTACCGAAGGAATTACACGAAGGATCAATTATTCGTTGATATAAATCGACGATGTAGAGTATTGTATAAAGTGGAAGATATCGCCACTTGCCTTGTAAAGTATGTAAAGTATGGGATGTTTGGGAAGTTGACCGTTACGGGAATGCCAACTTAGGTTGTTGTTTTTGATCTATGATCAAGACGTTGTAAATAGTTATGTCTTTATCATGGTAACGGTCAGGAAAAAGTGTCTAGCAACTTGTATTTTAGACTTAATCAATTTATTTCATAATTTTTATTTAACAACAATTTAATTCCTTTTCCTTATCATTAACCATGGGTTTTACGCGAATGAGGATGTGATCGAGCGTGCATATCTATTCTGTCGTTACGACCATGTATGCATGTCTCAGCTGCCTTTTTGGTTTATTACTATTAGTGAAAGTTAGAAGATCTATATCCTATATTAATTTAATATTCCTACTCTTTAGCTTATTCAAGGTGGGAGTGAGCAGTCACATGTGTCTATCCCGTCATTACGGGTGTGTGTGTGGTCTTTGTTGCTCTCCTAGAATATTGGTATCGATAAAGATTAGTTAGAGTAATCAACCCTAAGCCTTCTCATATAAACCCATATTTACCTTTATAAACTTGTTACTCCTTAGCTTTAGCGGTGGAGATGTGTATCCTTGCCAAGCTTATGATAGAATACTCATCACGACCGAGCAATTGAGCGAATTAGTTACATGTTACCACATAGATTAGTTGAGTGATTTGAGTGTTTTCATCTTCTTATTTCGTGAGGTGTTTGGTTGTGTACTTGTAATAGATCAAATAAATGCTTTAACGGAAAATATCCTTAGGGATACATTTTTATAAACTTCTAAAGGCTACTTGAGGACAAGTAGGATTCAAGTGGGGGGATATTTGATGACATCAAATAACGTCTATTTTATAGCATCATTTATCCCATGTATTTAACCCATTTTGTATAATTATTGCAAAGAATTGTTACTTAATCGTTTCGCCATATCCATCAAGGAAGATACGGCGTATCCGTGCTTGCACTCACCAAAGACCACGAAGGAAACAAGCTCAATAAGCCGTATCCAGAGAAGACCAATACGCCGTATTAAAAATATAGTATGTGAAGATTCTGAAAGATATCAAGTGTGGTCCCTACTCTAAGAAACCCCCAATACGCTGTGTCCAACCCCTTGGATACGCCGTATCAAACCGACTTCCAGAACTCGTATAAGATAGAAAAACACTCAAAAGCGAGTTTTAAGTGTGCTAAATCATATTCTCGATACCTAAACCATAAAAGTTGATTTTCAGAGGAGAAAAAGAGCAGAAGAGGTCGAGCAACGCTATCAATTCCATAGGGAGGACAAGTGTAACTTCCTTATACTTTAGTAATCATTCAGTTTTTCTGGTTATATTCATTAAGCGGTTAGTTTACCTTAGCTAAATAATTGATTTTGTATTTATTATGACATTTGAACGCTAATACCTTCGGGTATTAGCCATTATTATGAAGATATGAATGCTTGGTATTTGTTTATCTTGATTTCTTGATTTATCGTTAAATGCTTGTTTATGTTTATCAATTTATACTTGTTTACGCGCTTTTTTATGCGACCTATCATTCAACTAGATCTAGTGATACGGACCAAGAAATCTAGAGTCTGGGATAGCTCTCCATATTTTAAAAAAAAACAAAAAAAAATGATTTTTACATCTAAAATCATTAGATCACAAATAGAGTCTAGGATAGCTCTCCATATGCTAAGGATACGCTTTTAGCTTAACTAGTTAATCGGATATTTCCTTTAGTTTAGTGAATAAGTTGACTAGCAGGTGAACCTAGATAATTCAACAAATAAAACAACTACTGTTCTGATTTCATTGATAGTTTGGCCAAGTGGTTATAGTGTATAAAATTATCGTTAGCAGTTAAGTGGGTAAAGTCTCAAATGAGCTGAGGGTTGAACAAGTCTCACATTGCTTTAATTGCTAAGATAGATTATAATCAGCATATAAGTATACTTTATGCGGATGCTTTAATTGTGACAGAATTAATGTGTCTAGGTCTTAGGATGTGATGACATCAAATAACATCTATTTTATAGCATCATTTATCCCATGTATTTAACCCATTTTGTATAATTATTGCAAAGAATTGTTACTTAATCGTTTATATTTGAGAATTGCAATAATTATTGAGTATTGGTGAATATTAGCAAAATACGGAAAGCATTCTGGAGTTAAATGAAGATATTTGAAGTATTTACTATTTCGACACTAATACGCCGTTCATCAAGGAAGATACAGAGTATTCCATGCCTGCACTCACCAAGATCACAAAGGAAAGAGATCAAATACACCGTATTTCAGAAGAAGTCATAATCGTTGAATTAAAGATATAGTATGTGAATTTTCTGGAAGTATCAAACGTGGTCCCTACTTCAAAGAAACTCCAATACGCCGTATACAATCCCTTGGTTGCTGGTATCGAACTGACTTCCATAACTATATACAAAAACAAAAATGAGATTTAAGTGTGCTTAATCATATTCTCGATACCTAAACCCTCTAAGTTGATTTTTAGAGGAGAAGAAGAGGCAGAAGAGGTCTTGCAAACGCAATTGAATCCATAGAACGGACAACGTAGTAATTTCTTATACTCTTTGTAATCGTATCAGTTTTTGTATCATTCGTTAACTCGGTTAGATTACCCTTACACTTCCACAATTACTCTTGTATTAAATTATGATGTTTGAAGGCTAATAACTTTCAGGTATTGAGCCCTTATTATCGAAGATCTAATATGTTTGGTTGTGTTTATATATCGATTGCTTATTATACGTTGTTTGTTGTTTCTGTATATCAATTTCAATTACTTGTTTATGTGCTTTTGTATGGACTCATCATTTAATAGATCTAGTGATATGGACCAAGTAATCTTGGATGCTGGATAGTCTTATATAGTGATTTATCACAATTCAAGAATCATAGGATCACGAGTATTTGTCCTTTAAAATCGTGCTACGGATTCGTTCTGGCTGAATAGTTAACGGGAAATGCCTTTGGTTTATTGAACATGTTTACTAGTAGGTGATATCTAAATATTTCACAAAAGTATTTGTTCTGATTCAATTGAATATTGGAACAGTGGACTATGGTATAATTACCTTTAAAGCAAGTAATGGGTAAATTCTCTATGAGTTAGGGTTTAACAAGATTACCATTGCTTTAATCCCTAAGATAGATTATAATCAAGTAATAAGGATGCTTTATGCGGATGCTTTAATTGTGACAAAAGTAATATGTCTAGGTATTAAGATGAACTCCCGCCTAAGTCTAAGAATAATATGCCTCTTTGAGATACGTAATCATTGCACTGAATAAACAAACCAACTTCTAATCGGATTAATGATGGCTAATAAAGTTTTCTATCATAAGGCTCGACCGCTCTTTTATCTTCTGTTAATTTGCTTGCGTGGTTTAAAGTGTCTTGAATTGATTGTAGTCACCAAACAAACTTGTGCCAATCTCTCAGGCTGAAACCTCCTTTTTACCTGTTAGAATTAGGATTAGTACTAACATAGGATTAGCATAGGTTTGACTTAAACTAGAATTAACATAGATTAGATAACCAAAATATAAATAAATTAAGATATTTAACCTCGCTTCAAGTGTTCGACACCCTACTTACCAAGAATCTACCATCGACCGTGTACACTGCCCGATAAAGTGTTGTTTTTGGTTAAGTCGGCAAAATATAAATTTAAAACTTGAACTATCATAAATAAACACCACATAACGACACATCAAGTTTTTGGCGGCGTTGCCGGGGATCGAACCCGGGTCACCCGCGTGACAGGCGGGAATACTTACCACTTTACTACAAGACCTTGAATAGTATGAGGCTCTGAGAGATAGTGAACTAAAAGATGAAGCTTTAAGGAAAAAAGCTATCATGGAGGGCTTGATCAGTGATGATGAATCGGGTAAAGATTGTTGGAAAAGATGGAAGAGCTATAAGAGTTACTACCACGATTATGATGAAAGGGAATATGAAAACGAAACTCATAAAGAAGGACATAAGATATGTAGTATCAAAACTCGCGAGGTGCCGGTTTGCCAAATAAAAAGATACAAGATGATTAAATATTCATTCAAAGATAAAGAAGAATATGTTGCTGTTAAAGAAGACGAATAAACAATCTTTACTCTATAGGTCAACGAGCGTGCCGAAGCTACCAGGAAATCTTTCGGATGATAAATGAAGGATGGGAGGTGATGCGCACCAAATAATGGAATGAAAAGAGAAGCTAAAGAAAAGTCTAACTTAAAGACTTCGCTGTAAACAAAAGTGCTTCCTGGGAGACTACCCTGAATGTTATTTAATTTTATCGAGTATGTCTTCCCAGACATCAATACGGCGTATCCGCTCCATACCATATGGCGTATTGATCGTCTGGACTTTATCAGTCTTTACTTTTTTTGCACTTTAAAAACATTATTGTTAGTTCTGGTAATACGGCGTATTCATGCACATGATACGATGTATTCACCAAAACTAACCCGTATTTAGTTTGTTCAGTTTAGTTTAAATGAACCATAGTGACCAAGATAGGAATACATGTTTTTTTATATATTTTATACAGGACTTTAGAATCAAAGAAATTTCAACGAATATTGGTGGAGAATTTACAAATCTAGAGATCTTAAAGTGTTGGAGTCTTGAAACTTCAAGGCGGCTGTTCAACATAATCTTACTAATAAACTCAACATGGAGAATCTACAGAGCAAATATCAGGGGAGTTTCTCATTCTAATTATTTTTAATTCTCGAATTTAATGTTTTACCTATACAACGAGGATGTTGTATAATTCAAATGGGGGATGGAATTAGAATGTTTACTTGTCCTAATTTTCACACTAAAATGCTTAAATTATGCTTAAATTTTTTTTTTCCAAGCATACTTTTGTGAAATTACTTGATACATAACTCGCATACAATAACCCTTATTAGATATTGTGAGGATTTAACCTTATCCGTTTATAAATGTTTACCCAAATTCCACAAGTGATGCTAAAGATGAAGCTTCTAAATGGAACAATGGATGAAGTTTGTTATCAACTTTTAAAGATGATTTAGAAGCATGCTGGGATAAGAAAGTGATGAGTCTCTCAGTAGTAGTGAGCATGTTTTTGGAAACTATGGACTATAATGGAAGTGAGAAGGGTTTGGGTGTTGGCTAACCACCACACAACAAATGGTCATCAGTTCACCATGCTTAATACGCATAAGAACTGGCTAGTCCAAAGCAAACGACTTTGGTAAAGACTTCTCAAATCCGTTAATGGTTGACAATTTACCAAAAACTGTATGGTAATCAATGCACCATAGTATTGTACTAAAGCATTGGCTACTCCAGAGCAAACGACTACTGGTAAAGAGAACTCAAATCCGTTGATAGCTGATAGTTTGCTAAAAACTATAAGGTTATCAATGCACCTTGTTATTGCAATGAAGCATTGACTAGTCCATAGCAAACGGCTCATGGTAAAGACATATCAAATCCGTTGATGGTTGGTAGTTTGTCGAAAACTACAAAGCCAATTTAGTTAGATGTTGTTGTGTAGCTGTGATGAAGAGAAGACAAAGACTAAAAGACAAAAGAAGCTAAGGACTTAAAGTCATGCTTGGATATAATTCTCAAAAGCCCAAAATGAAGACAACTAAAGAAACTTGAAGTTCACAAGTGAAGTTCAAGTTTAGGGGAGGATTGTTAGGAATTTTGTATAACAGACTTAATTCTGTTAGTGTATTATAGTTAGTTCTGCTAGTTACATAGTTAGTACTGGTAGAAGGATTATCATAGTTAGTACTGGTAGTGTTAAATAGTTAATACTGCTTATGTAATAGTTAAGTCTGCTTACGCAGAAATTAGTTAAAGTTAAAGATATGCATGAGATATCTTAGGAAAGGATATGCATTATCTTTATACGCGTTTTGTAAAGCCCATTAGGGTTTCCTTAGTCTATAAAAGGAACCCTAGGCATAGTTAGTAGATATAGTTCTACACAAGATCATAGAGATCGAATAGTAATCATAGTTTGTAATCTGTAACCTAGGCAGATTCAAAGTTTAATATAAAAGTTCTTTTGTGATATTCAATATTGTTCTTCTTAGCATTATTGATTAGATTCCGCATAATCAATAGTGTTTACTCAATGTTTCAATATTGTTGCTTTAGAATTATCTAAAGGAGCAAACTCTTTGCATGCTGAAGGTTTAGATCTATTCAGTAAAATGGTCCAACAAGTGGTATCAGAGCTTGTGTGGAAACTCTAATTAAGAAGAACTTAAAGGTAAAATGGCAGAACAAGACATTCCTCCACCCACAATCACTGCAATGAAGATCCCTATCATCAGGAAGGGAAAGTATGATATATGGAGCATAAGAATGCACCAATATATCTGTCATAAATACCATAATCTATGGGATGTAATTGTCAATGGATATTTAGAAGAAGAGCCTGCACCAACAACTGGAGAAACTTCTACCCATCCTGCTCTTAAGACTGCCAAACAACTGGCTGCAAGAAGGAATTAGGAAAGAGTTAAAAGCATCTTGCTTTTAGCAATACCTGATGAATACCTCCTCAAGTTTCATAATGTTGCTGATGCTAAATCACTTTGGGAGGCAATTAAATCGAGATTTGGTGGTAATGTAGAATCCAAGAAGATGCAAAAAAATGTTCTAAAACATCAATTTAAAATTTTTTCTACTGCATCAAATAAAAGCTTAGACAAAGCTTATGATAGATTCCAGAAACTGATAAGTCAATTAGAGGTTCATGGTGCTCTAATTTCAAAGGAATACATCAACCAGAAGTTCCTTAGAAGTCTTCCTCCTTCATGGAATCAAATTGCTCTAATCATGAGAAATAAGCCAGACATTGATGAGATTGATATTGATGACTGATTAAAGTTGATTATACCTTTTAAAGTATATATAAATATAAATAAATATATAAATATATAAATATAAATATAAGGGTAAGAATCAAATACCCCCCCCCCCCCATCTCAAGATAAGGCTGGTACTAATGAAGTTAGTACTGCAAGTGGAGATTTTGGGGTTAGTACTGCTCGGTGGATTTAATCAAGTCTCCCATCTACTCTTATGAGCTCAGATCGTAGCTTACTCCTTCCTTGCACAACCAACAACCAGTCCTCAACTTAAATGAGGATTTTTAGCAGATGGATGGAGATGACTTGAGGAATTGGATATTCGATGGCCATTGTGGCTATGTTGTGACTGTTAGAGTAAAGAAAGTTCATTCAAAGACAGGAAGAAATTTTGAGACTTTAAAGAAATACGACGTGTTCTCTTGATAAGTCAAAGTTGAGTGCTACAACTGTCACAGAAAAAGGCACTTTGCTAGAGAATGTTAGATTTGAAGGAAATCAAGGAAGAAGATTCTTATGGTGCAAATGGCAGTTGGCAGCAATGCTACCAACATGATTCATCATCATAATGGTTCTTTAGGAGGCTATGACTGATGAAGCAATGATTTGAAGTAGAACCAGTCAAACTATGCTTTGATGGCAATTCCTCTTCAAGCTCATCAAGTTTTATGAAGTAGGTAAACAAATGTTCTAAACAAATGTCTTATATCATTTAAAACTTTCAAAGATCTATGATACTGAAAGAATAAAAACATACAAGCAAACTAGAAATCATGTGTGGTTATGAGATAGCCTTAGAGTCACTAGAATCTAGGATTCTTGGACATGAAAAGAATGAATTGGCTTGGGGTGAGAAATATGAATTTCAAAACTATGAGCGTAAATGTAGAGAATAAAAATTAAACAAACTTAAATCTGGAATTAGAAAAGGTTAGTTAAGGAAGAGGATGAAGTGAAAAGATAAGATTGCAAAATGAGAAGAATTGACCAAGAATCTTGATGGAATACTTAACAGTCAAATGAGTGCTAGAGATAAAACTGGTTTAGGATATAGCACACAATTAAATGAATTAAGTAGCAATCATGAAACTGATAGTGAGAATAGTTTGAGTATCTTTGATGTTAGATCAAGTGATGAAGAGAACACACCAAAAAATGATAGATTTTCAAAGAATATGTATAAAGCTGTTCCCCCTCCCATAATAGGGAACTTCTTAACCCCAAGAGCTGACATATCATTTGCAGGGTTAGATGAATATGCCATTAGGAATAAAATCATTGAGTCACAAACAACTGAGCTTATAATTACTAAAACAAAGTGAGAATGAGGTCAAACAAATGAAGCAAATACTGAAAAGCTAAGTCAGCCAGTGAGTCTGTTGTGGTCTAATCCTAGCTTGACAGAAGATAGAGTTTATCATTGAGGATGGAACTCAGATTGATGAGGAAGAAGAGTATGAAGTGCAAAACAGTTAGACCTAAGTCAAATAGTTAAGACTAGAGATGATTAAAAGTGGTCAAATTTCTAAGAAAGAAACATGGAATTGGTTTTAGGAAAGTAAAAGCTTGTATTTGTTTGTAAAGTACTGACCATTTGATCAAATACTGTAGTTTTCATGACAAAAAGAGTCAAGAGCAAGCTGAAAAATGTGGTTTATACTGGCATGTGAGGGCATAACCAGTATGGGATTATAATAAAAGGGTTAACCAACAAAACTTTTTCAAAATACCAACATTAAGTTAAGACTTTTGTCCATCAGGAGTACTAATAAGAACACGTCTTTGCATAGGCCAAGTAGTTAATACTGGCTAGGCTTGTATGTTACTTATAAAATGCTTAGGCCAATGTTGTACTACTAGGCCTGTTAGTACTGTAGGCAACAGTGTTAGTACGCTAGGCCTGTTTGTACTTGCTTAAGCCAATTGTTAGTATACTAGGCATGTTTATGCTACCAGACCTTCTTACACAAGAATGGACAATGTAAGGACACAAATTGGCTCATGTTTTACCTATCAAGAGGTCTTACTACACAAAACCAGCTTTTAGACCCAAAGACTTAAAACAAGATGTTAAAATTTTTGGGGTTCAAAATATAACTACTGCTGGGACAAGAGCAGTAGTTAATACTAGTAAGGGTAAGCTGGATATTGATTTTAAAAAGTCAAGATGGGTTTGGAGGCCTAAGGGAAATTACTTGGATCATGTGTCCAAAGACAGTGGATCATTCATGCTCAAGAAGGTTGAGTATGTTGACCCAAAAGGGATTTCCAAGTCTGTAATGGCTTGGATCCCTAAGAGATTACAATTCTATTACTTTTGTGTGCAGGGCAATCTAGAGATATGTTACAGGATCATTACATAGTGGTAGATTGTGGTTGTCTAGCCATATGATGCAACAAAGCTTATCTTTCGATATGAAGATTTCAATGGGGGGTAGGTTTATGGCTTTGGAAAGTGATCCAATCCCAAAGGAGGTAAAAATAAACGGTGTAAGGTAAAAATCAAAACTGTTATTAGACTTCTGATGATGTTTATTTTGTGGATGAGAACTTAAGTTTAACCTTTTCTCTGTATCACAAAATGTGACTATGACAAGAAAAATAGTGTTCTTTTTACAATGAGTCTGATGTTCTTATATTGTCTCTAGCTTTTAAGCTTCTTGTATGAAAGTCAATGTTGTACTTAGTGCTCATAGAATAGGATGTTGTGTACAGAAACCGATAAATGAATTAACGGGATTTTACAAAATCAATAGAAAAACCGTGAGTGATTTGATTCGGAATCAGCGGCGAAAAATTCCAAAAAAACTGAAAAATGTCAATAAATCATAGAAAATGATGTTTTTGGCCTTCGAAAAATCCTTAACCAGCTAAAGATTGGTTATAGCGTGATCCGTCTCGTTTTTCTCTTTGATTTGAGAGGTCACGGGCCTAAAACGGACTTACAGATCAAAATTTATGGCTGTTTTACTGACACCCTTTTCGTCACACAAGTTTTCTAAAAAAATTTCGTTCGGTTAAAAAAAAAATGCTCGTTCGATCCCGCTCGTTCGATCCGGTCGTTCGATCCCGCTTGTTCGATCCTCACTAGTATGTTGCTCGATTCTTTGCTTCTTTCCGACCTTGCGATTTGCACAAACAACCTCAACGAATTACAAGCACTAAACCACAAGCACTAAACCACAAGGTTCTTGTACAAAAAAACAAAAAAAATTATAATGAACGATATAATGTGAAAAAAATTTCGAATAGAGAAACAACAAAAAAAAAAAAATTAGCCGAAACAATAAAATCTAATAAGATACCACAAACAAATCACATAACCCAACCCTGGCTCTTGATACCACTTGTTAGGATATCATTTCATCACCTCAAACACAAAAATAAGAAAAATAGATTTTAGAGAGAGAAAGTAAAAACAAAGAAAAATGGTTACTTGTTTCACAAAAGAAAAATGAGAAGCAACACCCTCTCCACACTTGGAGAGGGCTTTAAATAGCTACAAGGATGGACTATTCTTGTAGGCTTTGTGTTGGGCCGGTTCATAGAACAAATGGGCTTGAGCCCGACAACTAGGCCCAACTAGCTTAACTAAATTCCCGAAAACTACGTTTTCCTATACAAGGCTCGGGATTGTTTAATGACCATCACTTTACTAAATATCATGGCTAACAGATGTCTAAAATGCTTAAAGAGAAATACTTATTTTTGAATTTTTAAGCACTTAGAGGTTATGATAAAGACGGAGATAATGATGTATTTCCATCTACTCTTTATGACCATCTAAACCAAAATCATTTTCCATAAGCTCAATTTGATTTCAGACATATTACATTTGGCTGATGAGCTTTTTCAAATTTTACATAAGCTTATAAGTGATCTAAATAAGCTAACACAAACGCTCCCTTAACACCATAAAAATGTAAGCATGCACTTTTTGAACATGCTAAAAGAGTATTTCATTTTAACCATCTTTTTTTTCTTACTAACGGTTGTTACTAAAGAGCAATGATACTGGTGCGGTTTTCTTTCCTGGAATCTTTGACCCATTATTGACCCGTTTTGAATTAAACGGGTAAAATTTCCCCTGAACATCGAAACAAGACACTCAAGCACCACAACATGAAACAAGTTAATTTTTGTGCGTACAAAGATTGAATGGGAAACTTTAAGTTACCCTTTGCTAGATTCGACAGCCTAAGTAAGCATATTTTGACCTATAATATGTTTTAAAAGTATTTTTAATAGGTTGTTCAGGTTTTTGCAACCTCAAAGTGAGGAACTCATGTCATTGTTTAATCATCTAGAACACTTACGAGGTTTGTCGTGGTGTTAATGAAGTTGAAGACAAGAGATATGCTTATTCCCTTATGGAGTAGATAGAAGTATAAAATCATACATGAATGAAATGATTAAGAAGGTAATTTATCATATTTAAATTTTTTTCTAGCATGCCCTATGATATAAGCAGATTTATTTTATATTGTTTCTTTTAATCCATTTTGTGTCAACATTTAGTTCCCATTGGATGATTTTTTGATCAGGCTGTTTCATTATGATTTGATTATTGATGAAAAGAAGGAACCCGAATGGAGTAGTCGTACAATACATATTTTGGTAACAACCGTCAGATAGTGGTAAATTTCGTGCCTTTTATAACATATATTTAGAGATTGTTTTTTAGTAATATTAGTTTGTGTTTTTAAAGATGGTTCCAGTGGTTTGCTAAAGGGTTCTGCAACCACATGTTGTCAGAGTATGCTTACATTTTCTTATGGGATGAAAATCTTGGGAGTCTAAAATTTTGATGTTAGAAGGTTATTGACTTCTGTGACTTAGTTTCTTGAAAGTGAACTACATATATGATATAGCAAGAAAATGTGAATTTGATTTGAGATCTTAATAATGCAGATATGTGTTGATGATGAGAAAGAAGGGCTTCATATATCACAGCCCATACTCGATCCTCAAAAATCAAAGGTGCATCATGTTGAATATGCGAACTGGGCTGCTTGCAGTAGCATTTGTCAGATTATCCTTAACCATGACGGGAACAGAGGGTTATAAAGTTCAGGCAATTTTCAGAGATGCATTAGAGGTTAGTAATGCTTGTCATGCAAGTTCACTCATTTGCAATATGTTTTATTGATATAGTTATGATGCTTAAATTTGTTTATAATTTTGAACTTGTGAAAGAAATAATTTACTTAGTTTTGGAAGTTATTACTTCAAGATGTTATCACAAAACATATATGTGTTCCAGCCATATTTTACTTTTTCGCTGGAAGTTTTATAACAATTGTCCGAAGCTATTGATGCAAATTGCAACGCATAATTAAGACTTAAAGTTGTACTAATGTGCACTCCCCAAGCAGCAATACTTAATGTAGTATTACTCTATCTTTACGAGCAACATGCAACATATTTTTCTATATTTTTTGTCTCATAGATATGCAATATTTTGAGTTGGTTTTATGTTTTTTACAGGATTGTGAATAGCTTCAGAAGTTTGTTCTTTAGGAAGCCTCGGTTGCTCTTTAATCTGACATGTATATCCATCATCATTCATTCTTCAAAGATGTACACTAATATGTTAAGTTGAATGTTGTAACTACAAGTTTATGCTAACACAATAGGAGATCCTGAAAAGTACAGAATTTAGCCCTCTAAGATATTTCCATCTGTTAAATTCACGGTTGCAAAGAAAGCTGACAGTCTCTATGCAGTTGTTAGTGGATCAAGTATAGTCGCTAAGGTGAATTTCAGATTCACCCATCATCTTATATCATCCGTTTTCTCACTTTCTATAGAACTATTAAGAAAGATGACCACAGTGAAGATGACCACAATGGAGACGCTTACTTTCGTTCTCTTATTTTTCTTTGCAATGATTTATCTTGCTTTGTCATGCACATTCGTGATAGAATTAGTTGATACATATGAATTAATTCTGTGACTGATAAATTAGAAGAATCAGTTACATATTAGACATCCCATGTATATGGTTTTTAAACAAATACTATAATTAGTTTTCTCGCATGGCCAATTATATTTCGTTATTTCATGAGTGAGCAGGAACGGATTGAAAAATCTTTGTTGAAATAGAGATGATTAACACACAAAATTAACAACCAAGATTGTGTACATAAAAACTTTATTTCGCATTTGAACTGGCAACATCTACGTTGTTCTTATGGATACTTTAATACTTTAATAACTGAATTGTACAGGATCTCTCCAACCTACATGAGACAAGTGTGACCGTAGCTAAGTAACAAACAGAACATACCGACATTCATGTTAGTTAAAATATAAAAAGTGCTTACTTTCATCTTTTCTATCTTCGATTCCTTGTCGTACAAGCTCATAAGCAGCAGTAATCAATTCTCT